>JAPYYQ010000652.1:0-53800 GCA_030522585.1 Anagyrus pseudococci | reverse complement strand
TTATACATGTAGTAAAATTCCTCTATACATCGAGTCTGTCCCCAAAAACCTATACAATATAGTAATTTTTACTTATACAAATCTATACGTGTAGTTTTAAGCTCTTCCTCTCGAGATGTCAACAATATTAAATGATGGTCGTTCCGTGGACGGAGCTAATTTTTACTTCAGAAATAAGACTGAAATTACTTGTGTTTACATTAGCGTGGTTGACGTGGCGGGCCTTTATATACGCAAAGAGAGAGAGAGAGAGAGAGAGAGAGAGAGAGAGAGGGGGGGGGGGGAGCTACATAAGAACGCCAGCAGCCTTGGACTCGCTGCGCTGCCTCGGACAAATTCCATCTTATTATTCTCATATACGTAGTTATAATGAAATATTAAGCGACCGGCAGCAGCAGCAGCAGAAGCAGCGTGTGCTTTGGCCTGGAGAACGGGAAACGAAGCGAGCGACCGAGAGTATACGAGAGAGAGAGGGAAAGAAAGAGAATGACCAGTCGGACCGATGAGGTATGTGCAAGCGAGAGGCAGAGAAAGAGAGAGAGAGAGAGAGAGAGAGAGAGAGAGAGAGAGAGAGAGAGAGAGAAAAGGGGCGGGAGGAAGGGGGTGGAGGGATCGAAAAAACCATTTAGCAACTAGCCATTATAATAATACGTGATTCGTTTATCTTGGAAGTACAGTCGTCGCTGCCGCTCAATTTTCTTGCAACTCAATTCTCTCTCTGCACTCTCCGCTCCTTTGCTTCCCTCCACACCCTCCTCCCCCTCGCCGCTCTCTCCCTCTCACTCTACCCTACTCCTTCTCCGCGGGCCTCTCCCGCTTCCGCTCTTTCCCTCCTCCTCCTCTCAGTAGCAGGAGCAGTGGCAGTGGCAGCAGGAGCACAGAATATGACTCGGCTCTGAATAACTTACTTTTCTTCATTTAGCCCGGGCTTAATAATTTATTTTTTATTACCGTACATTATGTCCTACAACATTCTAGGTAATCGTAAATGCAGAAATTACACTTTGGCAAACATCCTCGCATGTCATTGCTCGCCGAGCGCGCGCGCACACGTACACACGTTCTCGGCTCTTTCCTCGACCATTCTCCCTCTCTTTTGCTCTCTTCGCGATTTAGCCAAAGAGAGAATGGGGTGGAGGGGGGCACGAACCGCAGCCCCCGAAGCCTTTATATACCTGAGGATTGACGAGGTGTTCTCCAGCGACTGCCGCTGCTGGTACCGGTCGCGAGAAGCAAACTCTCTCTCTCTCTCTCTTCCTCTTTGCCTTGCTGAGCTTGATAAAATTAATGTTAGCGATATGTATACAGCGTAGTAGAGGGGGGGGGGCGGATCTCGGCGGGCGCAAGAAATGATTTGCAGGCCGGAAAAATGACGGGGGCGCGCGCAATTTGAAATAATTAGCAGTATAAATAGATTCAGCGGACGGAAGCAGTTCCGAAACGGACTGTACGATAATAGCGCGGAGAGCGAGAGCGAGAGAGAAAGGTACCTCTGCATCGCAATGCGAACGTGGACTAGCGCTCGGTCACGTTCGCCCGTTGCGAATATGTGTGTGGTCCGCTGCCGCCGCCACCGCGGCCGGCTCTCGCTCGCTCTTTTTCTTCTCCTACTTGCCCGAGCTCATGCTCCTCTTCTCCCCACCCCCTTTTACCCTCGACTCTCTTTCTCTCTCGCTTTCAAGCTCTGCAGCTCAATCCTTTGTTTAACTTTATATTTCTCGCTGTTTTTTCAAAACAGCTACTCGACTCGCGCGGAAATAAATGGCAGTCGGTGCTTGAATTATATCGCTCCGATCCCGAGAGAGAGAGAGAGAGAGAGAGAGAGAGCCCGAGAGCTCAAAGCGAGCTTTCCCTTCTCTCTCCTCTACCGCTCGCTTCCTGCTCACCCCGGAGTCTTGAATCGGCCATTGTCAAATCATGTCCGATTATTATTTTTTCCAGAGCCGCTACTCGCATCTCCAACCTGCACGATTCTTTTCTTCCAGATCAATATATATATGCATGTACAATATATACAAGCCAGGGCATTTAGCGACGGTATAGGAAGAGCAGGTATACATAGGCGTGTATATAGATGAATAACGCAGAGAGGAGACAGGCGCTTGAGCGTGGTGGATTGCTCGGTTGCTTGCTTGCGAGTGCGCTTTTCATTCGTTCCAACCGGAAGCGGAAACGAGACCTTGGTCAGGCGGGCATGAATTTTTATCCGAGCGTGCCTTGGAATTTACGTAAACTTCTGGGACAGAGCGGCGCTATATAGCCTCAGCCACATGGCCGTGTGTTATTGTCGCGTCGCGATATATATTACAAATGCGTTGCCATCTCGCAATAATAACCAACGGCCCGCGCGGCGTTCAAGGATATTTGACTTAATGTTAGACCGCGGCAAGCCTACCGGTTATAGGGCTTTCTTTAACATCGTCCGCCCTCTCTCGCTCTCCTTACGTCTTGAAAAAAGAATCCGAGTATGGTTCTTAGGCAACGTTTCACATTAGGCGCTTTGCTAAAATATAGGGGAGGACGGGGCGAGTTTGCCGTGGGGTGAGTGTGCCAAACGCCTGTATCTTTTTACTAAAATGACCTATCGTAATGGGACCAGGGCTAATTGTTGTATACTAGAATCGTTTTAACACCAAATTTGACTTTAGTCATAACTTAAAAAAAACGTCTAAAAACGAAAATTCGCTAAATTTTGTAATTCTTCGTGTTCAATCATTTTTTTCTGTTTTCCACATAAAAATTATTGGAGATGTCTTTGAAACACATCTATTTGATTAATATATATTGATCTATAAATTTTAAAATATTTATCACCGTTTAATCTGTTTGGCACACTCGCCCCACATGGTTGGCACACTCACCCCACACTTGGGGCGAGTCGTTCGAAAAAGATAGTGTTAAATAATTATTAATAATCATTATAAAAAAAATTTGTTTGAAGTCAAGAAAAATTTAGTATATACTCTGGATGCGTCAGTAACTAATGGTATTTTTTAAAAAAATTTTAACTCTAATAGATTTTTGTAAGTTAAATAAAAAGTAAAAAGTCGGCCGACTCGCCCCGTCCTCCCCTACACGTTTTTCTTTTTTATTTTCTTGTCAGAATATGCAAAATGCGAATGAGTTTCAATTGAGATTAATATTCAACTTTATATATGCAGTTCGCGATGCAATTCTTAAAAATGAAGAAAAAAAAATAGCAAAGAGAACAATTGCAGACCCAAACGTATTCCGCCTGATTTTTGTTATTTCCTCTAGAATAAATTATACAGTATAGTTGTTATCCCGGGATGTTGCAATGTTGCTCAGCCCCAACATATACTTAGACAATATCCGCGTCGAGCATTAAAAAGTATAAGCAATTCGATCCACTTTACTAAATTGACGAGCATAAATTTCTAAAAAAAAAAAATCAATTGTCAAGGCGTAACGAAATCATCAGCTGTATCTTAGGAAAGTTAGGCAAGATAATGTCGAGGCGAAAACAAATGCAGGATATGGCAATGAGAGGGTTAAAGTAGGCTAGAAAGACGCAATATTATCCAACAGATATATATAATCGGCTAACAATTAAAGCGGCTGGATTTTGAATATTCATCGGACGAGGCGTGCGCGCGACAGAGCCGACTGTGGCAATCGTGATTGTCGTTGCTGGAGAAATTATTAAATGTCGGCCTCTGGCCTCAAAGCGCACGCGCAGGTGGCTTAACGCGCGAGTTATACTGCAACTTGCACGCACGTCGTCGGGGCTTGCAACCCGATGAGAAAGGTCAGCGGTTATTAAGAAAACTGCCATTCTTTCCAATGCTAAACAATATTCACTTTCTTATATATTCTAACTTGGCTAGATCGCGGTATTTTATTGTTGTTGCTCCGGGCTTTCAGCCGTTGCACATTGCGTAAGCTGCAGCCCTGACCCCTCAGGTCGACCTCTCGCATTGCTCTCTTCGGCTTATCGACGCTTTGCATTTACTTAATATTAATAAAACCGAAAAAAATTTTCCTTTTTTTCCTTTATTTTTCTTTTACTTTTCCTCGCAGAAGAAGCTTTTTTTTCGACGATGGAATAATTTTGTTTAAAAATATGTTGAAAATACGTTTTCTGATATATGTAGGTTAGAAAAATAATTATTTTTTGTTTCATGTAGTTACAAGTGTACATGTCGATTGGAACAAAGTTTAATTAATTTTGAAATTGAAGAAAAAAAAATTTGCTAAAAAAAGGTTAGTAGAAAAAAGTTGTCATTCGCTAGAATTTTCATTGACATCATCGCGATCTCCGCACCTTTTTTCTCCCCGTACGCATCCTCGATTATTTATCGACCGAGAGATATCAGCCCCCCAAGCGATTTAGACGGCCGAGGTGGTGCAAAAGTGACTAGACCCGGGGGAGAGCGCCTAAGAGGGGCAAAGCCCCGTGCCCTCGCAAATTTCGATTAGCTTGTCCGCTCGTCCGCGACTGCAGCAGCAGCAGCGGCAGTATCCGTGATTAGGCTTTATTCGGAGGGCAGCGTTGCCCAGGCAGAGAGTAGGGGGCTTCCGCTCGGACGCTCGCACTTGCTAAGTTGTGTGTACGCAGGAGCTGATCCAGCCCGTTTCTCATCCGCGAGAATCCCGGCGCGCCGGGCAGGAAGAGAGCAAAACGACGCCGGCCGCACTCGCCGCTCGGACGCAAAGGCTGAAATACACTCGGCTCGCTCGTTCGAAGGGGCCTAAATCTAGATAAGCGCCCCGGACCTCCTCCTCCTCTTCTTCTTCTTTTACCCCTTCCTCAGAGTTTTGCTTTCGACAACGCAGCCGCAGTTGAATTGGCCTCGCGTCATTTTTTCCTCGGCCGTTTATCCCCTCGTCGTGTCTTCCTCCTTGTATACTCGTCATCATTGCGACATATCGCGGCAGTTTCTTTCGCGTACACGCGAGTTAATAATTCAGATTGGAATACGTACGCAGTTGCTCCTACGCAATATTATATTGCCGGACGAAACGAGCGCTGGTGCGAATCTAGTTCAGACAACGCTTATGTATGTATCTATATATGTATAAGCTATATTTCTTGGCGAGAGCGGCTGATTTACTTATTCGCAGCCAATCAACGGACAAAAGCCAGTGCGCTATAGCTATAGCCCCCTAACGCTCCGCGGTTTTCGTAGTCATTAGTGTGCGCGTTTATACATATGGATAATTCGCATAGCTTATATGCATGCCTATGTATTTATGTATATGCATTTATGTGTTGGGCTTTACGTGTGCCTGATGTACGCCTATATACGCGAGAGCGCGAGCGCGGCTGTAAGGGTCAATTTTATATACAGCCGGCGTGTGAGCGCGAATATATACGATATATACGTAGAGAGAGAGAGAGAGAGGGAGAGGAGGTGGCCCTGTATGCGTATATAAATATGAGGAGACTTAATGTATTTCGGTGATAGACAATAATAATCGTCGGGCTGGGCAAATTCTGTCATTATGCCGAACAATTATAATAATTATTTACCTTTCGCGTCGTAATAATTAATACGGGCTGGGAGCAGAGCGAGCAAGCGACGCAATACATATAGTTTATACGAGGGGCAGGCGGCGGCAAGGGGGAGCAGGGGAGGAGTGCGGATATCGCGCCGTATCGCGTCGAGGGGGGTCGTGGTGGTAGTGGTGGCGAAGAGGGGGGGGGTTGGGTCGAGGTAACGCGGCCGCTGTATCGCGTATCGCGCTTCACAATCGCGCTAATCATTCGTGCGCTACAGCAACAACGTGCACTTCCCTCTTGTTTGTTTAGATAGGATTTCGATATTATTATTCCCGCCGCTCCGTTAATTAATTAATTCGCTAATTAATGTTAACTTCGAAAAATAAATCTGTTTAATGCGAATGCCCATATCGCTGATACATGTATCAAACTAATATTGCCATATTAATAAGATATAGAATTCAAGTGGCTCATTTAATTTTGAATCGCTCCATTTCAAAGCTCCCCGCAAGCGCATGTGGCGGCTGCTACGTACTCATGCATCGTCTGAGCTTTCGCAAGCTCCGGCGTATAAATTCGAAATTTTTTCTTTCTCCTCGGCCTTTATTTATTTTCCAGCGCGTGGCGAAGCTCTCCGTTGAAATTTTGCAAAAACAATCTCGACAAATGGAGGTTAATAAATTATTTGTAATTGCAAGTATTTCCGTTAAAGAGCCGGGCTTAAACAGTTTCAAGTAGTGCAATTAAATAATAAATTCCAAGCGGGGGAGTAAGAATTAGCCTGTCGGCAAAGGAAAGCCCAAGAAGAGCGAGAGAGAGAGAGAGAGAGAGAGAGAGAGCGGAGCGCAGGGAGAAGGCGCTTAACTCACTCGGAATTGGCTTTTTGAAAAAGTAGCAGCAGCAGATCTAGCATCATGTGCCAACAACAGTTTAGCCCAAGCAAGACGATGCCACGTCTCGTTGAGCGATTTAGCTGCGATATCTCGCTGGTAAAAGTGAAAAGCCTAAAATGAACAAGAGAAGAAAGAGAAGGAGGAGAAAAAAAAGGAGAGGGGAGCGCGGAGTAAGACGGAGAAAGAGGGGGTCAAAAGGGGTCGGAAGAAGAAAGAAGAAGCGTGGAGCAGCTGAAAGGGGAAAGGGGCTTGCAGAAGAGAACGACGAGCCGAGAGAGGGAGAGAGAGAGCGAGTAAGCGAGGGGCGGGAGGAGGAGGAGGAGGTTCACGTCGCTTGCGAACTGAAGTAGATCATAAATAATTTCTGATACAGCGCCGTTAAAAATTACCAAGTTTAATATTAAATAATTCATTTTAATACTGGCTGCCGAGTATTGGCCCCGGCTTGCTGCAGCCTCGCAGGGAAGCGGCTTCTCGGTCGAAGAGTACCGAGAACGGAAGAGAGAGAGAGAGAGTGGGCAAGAACCGCGAGATCGAGGCAGAGAAAGAGAGAGAGAATAGGAGAATGTTGCAGAGGGACGTGGGGGAGTGCGGGAGGCGAGAGAGAGAGAGAGAGAGCAAGCGGGGGACGGAATGACGACGACGGCGCCGTTGGGCACGGGGGCGCGCCCATGAGGCATCTATAAATTCGTAAAGTTAATAAATACTTAATGGAGGGCGCCGCTTTGTAAGCCGGCACTACCTCGCTCTCTCCCGCTCTTACTCTCCAGCTCGTTCGCTCACTTCCTCTCTCTCTCCGACTCTCTTGGTGGAGGTTTGCACGCGGCCTCGTCGTTGCGGCGCTGCTCCCGCTGCTGCAACTATATACCGACGCCAGCAGCAGCAGCAGCCGCCACCATCAAGTCGCACGCTTTCTTCCGTGCACTACACACGTAGTAGCACCGGCCCGGCTACTAGTGCAGCCCCGCTGCAACCCAGACCTTTTCGGTAGCGATCGATCTCTCCTCTACTCCCACCCGTTGATTCTATCCGCAAGCGCCGAGCTGTATACAGCGACCCTCTCTCACTCTCTCTCTCGTTTACTTGCGACCAGCCGAAGCTTTGTTTACTTCGCGGCCCTAGGCTTGCTCGCGCGCGGCCCAACGAGCCAGCCCTTCCGGTTGACCCTCATCTATATGGCTACTTCCCAGCCTCTCTACCCTATCCCTGGGCTTTTGCCTCTCTTATTGCTACATTACATCGTCAAGTCGGAGCGTTGCGCTCGTAGCAAGCTCCTCGGCTACTGTAATATAATCCCCCAGAGGCTCAAGAATAAGAAGCGCAAGAGCAGAAGAAGATCAGACTGGGTGACCGGCGGAGGGGGAGGGGAGGATATAATGTGCGTTATTGTATGCGTTATTTGCGCAGACGGCCGCGATGGTCATTATTGCCTCGCGACTGACTAACATATGAAAAATTATTCCCGTCCGTCGTCGGACACTTCCGGCCGTCAGTCGTAGCTGCTGCTGCTGCTGCTCGATCCTCCAGCCCGACTGATTCGCATTCACCTGTAATTCGTACCGCAATCCGTGATTAT
This sequence comes from Anagyrus pseudococci, assembly GCA_030522585.1. Classification (NCBI taxonomy): domain Eukaryota; kingdom Metazoa; phylum Arthropoda; class Insecta; order Hymenoptera; family Encyrtidae; genus Anagyrus; species Anagyrus pseudococci. The sequence continues at coordinate 45,867 of JAPYYQ010000652.1, read as the reverse complement.
CCTTATTGTTATGTTATTCCATTGTTGGATGTAATGCGTCTTACTAAAATTTTGAAGGCTCTCTCTCTCGCGCGCGCGGGCACATACCGGCTCTATACATATGTAACTGCCGAGGCGTACATAGGCAAATTGGATCGGAGGCCGACTTGAAGTCACGTCTGAAATCTGAAATTCTGCGCTGTGGCCGCGCGCAGAGCCGTTATGCATTAAAGCCCGACTTCCTCTCTCGCTCGCTCTCTGGAGATAGCAACGAGGGCCAGCTGATATCCAAGTATATCATCGAGTATACATTGACTTGATAATAATCAAAGATTAGCAAAGCCGATTGGCTAGCACCGGCAGCGGCTCCTCCCTGCAGCTCTCTAGCGTATCTCTCTGTATGTATCCGTAGGAGAGTGTAGGCGCTAGTCTGGCAGCAGCGGCGGCGGCTCTTGCCGAGTGGCCAGTCATGCGGTATACGGAATGAACAGCGGATACGTCGCGCGGAGTAGGACGTTAAGGCTCGCCGGACGACGGATTGGTCCGCACACTTGTCCGGCCAAGTCAATCAGCGGCTACACGCGCGAGAGCCGCGCGCCAGCGTGAAACAAGCTTCGGCATACATTAATCAGCGATGCTAATGGTATCGCGCGCGACTACGGCCATAGTCCCCCCACCCCCTACTCCACCTATCTATCCGTCTCTCCAGTCACCGCGGCCACGCACGTGCGAGCCTGCAAAGTAAGGATTGCGGCACACGTACCGACCTATACCTATCAGCCCCGATGCGCGCGTGGCCGTCCTATGCGGCTCTTGCTCGCTAGATCCCCTACCACCCCCGACGGTAGAATGCTGTAACGCCTCGACAAGCGTTGGACCTCGCGCTCCATCATCCCGCCCTATCTTTCCTTCGTTTGTGCATATCAACAAATTTTTTGGAATTTTTCATGCTTTTCAAAGCTTTGCCGTGTACAGTACTCCAAAAAGTAAAATTACTCGTTTATCCTGGATTAACTTTGTTCCCTTGCCTACATACTTTTTCTTTCTTCTTCCGGCTCTTGACTCTTTCTCTAAAATTAATCGAATTGCAAACTACGAAACGTTACGGCGTTTCATCGGGTTTCCGCAAAAATTAAGTTAGTCCAGTTGTAAAATGAAAAAACGAAGCAGCCGAGTGTGTGTGTGTGTGTGTGTGTGTGTGTGTGTGTGTGTATGTACGTGGGGTATAATCTACGTGTAACGGACGTATGTATTTTCAGGATATATTTGTTGAATCGGAGCAAGCTAAAATGTAAATAATGGAAATGAAAGTAAAAGAAGAAGAAGGATGAGGGGAAGAAGAAGAAGAGAATGAGAGAGAGATATATAGAAAAAAGGAAGCGCGGAAGCGAAAGAAATTAAGCGAGCCGAGTGAGCGAGAGAGAGAGAGAGAAGGAGGTGGTGTAGGAGAGAGGAATGATAAAATGGAAATCGAGGGCGGGAGCGATGTCCGAAGTGACTCTCGAGGGGTGGAACGTTACCCCGTTCGGAAGGCTTGAGGACTGCGCGTGCGAGAGTATAGACCGAGGGAGCGTACGAAGCAAGAGAAAGGGGCGGAGGAGGGAAGGGGGGTGTGGGAGGCGAGGATGGACGGTGGGGGAGGAGAGAGAGAGAGAGAGAGCGGACTAGAGGAGGGCAGCTGCGGAGCTCGAGCTTCGTCCTATCAATCACGGTATTATTATCGAGTCCGTGATTAGCAAGGCATGCTAACGATATCTCTGGCCGGAGGCAGAGACTGAATCTCGCTCTCTCTCTCTCTCCCTCTTGGACTACACCCCAGCAGCAGCAGCAGCGTTTGCCCTCTCCTTTCTCCCACCCCCCACCCCCTCCGATACTCCCTCGCTCGCTCTCTCTCCGTGTGCCTTCATCTCTATCCATCTCTGTCGCTGTGAGCTCGTACGTGAGCAAACGCGCTAGTATTTGCGTCTAGGAAACTATACGAAGCGCCGCCGAGTGCGGACTCGTATAGCTCTACACGTACGATCGGCCCAAGAGTAGTGGGCTAGCCTTGCGTCTGTATATGCATACATATATGTATATGTCCAGAGAGCGAGAGGATAGCTCGGCCAAGAGATGGATATCGAATGAAATGCGCGCGGTGAGCGTTAGAGTCCCCTCCACCCCCTTCCCTCTTCTCTACCTCCCGGCGCCTACCCCTCGTATATAGACGTATACAAGTAAGCCTAGATCCGAGGCTTGAATGTGGACGCGCGCGCGCGGATTCGAACTGGCCGCAACGCAACTGGAGTAGTGCTCGAGAGCCTGCAGGATGCAATTCTCTAGCAGTCCGCACTGCCGTCCTCCTCGTCCTCTTCTCTATACATGCATATATATATATCTTTGCCGTGCGTATATATAGTATACATATGTTGATAGTCGTTGTGTGTACTCGCCCGTAGCTCAACACCACATCGCGAGGTTATCGAATGATCGGAAGAGGTACGAGGAGGAACTAGGCGGAGAAGGAGCGAGGGAATAAGAGTTGGAGGAGGAGGAGGAGGAGACCGCGAAAGGGAAGGATGACCATCTAGTGCTGCTGGCTCTGCAGCGGTGCAACGAGCCTGACCCGGTTCAGCCTAATGTACAAGAGAAAGCTGCCTACCGCCGCTGATGCTCTATCACTGCTCCTATTCTACGCGTACACACACATATATATAAAGCTTCCGTTGCAAAGCGCGAAGCACAGCCCATTCACCTCCTACTGCCTCTATCTCTCTCTCTTCGGCTTCTCATGTTATAGGAATACCAGGACGTTTTGGCCTCTGCCCCGCTCCCTTCGGCCCGTCCGCTTCATTCAGCGCACGCAAAAAAAAAGGGAGGAAGAGAAAAAGGCGCCGAGGCGTGGTATTCCAAAGATTTGCATGTACGAGCCATCGGCAATCGGGCCGTGCCGCTTCTGGCTGCAGCCGGCTCTGCCGGGCGCGCCGCCTCTCTCGAGCGCCGATACTAAATCAAATTTGTTCGCGAGACCTGCCGCGCCTGACTTTTTCCATATCGCTTACAAAAGCGGAAACTTCGTTACGCGCCGGGGGAGTACGAGCTATACCTTCTCTTTTTCTCTTCCCTCCCAACCCCCTTCACCTCGTCCTGTACCTCAGTTTCGTAGCGTCGTGTGCTCTGGGTAAAAACATTTTTGTTGCACGACCGAGAGGGGGAGCGAGAAAAGCTATCCTTTTTATTATTGTTCCCTTTTAATAATTTCATCGAATTAATGTAACACGACGATTGCTGGCAAAATGGCATTCGAACGTCAGTTATTTTTTTTTTATTCTCTTCTTTTTCATACTCACAGTCGCGACTTAATTGTATTATTGTCTGTTTGATTAAACTGAAAGAAAAATTGAATATGCAGTTACGCAACTTTTTACGTTCGCGTAGAAATCAGAATTTTAACGCGATTCTAGGAATAAATTTAATAATATCACAATAGTACTACACTTGTTATCATCATTATTCTTAGCGTTTGCGACTTTGCCGTTCGACTGAGCAAAAATTTTTAATGCGCAAACGTAATGGATTGTCCTATCGGCGAGAAGAAAAAAAGAACGACGCCAGATAGCGTTTTAAAATGCAAATGAGCGCATCGGTGAGTTATAGCCGAGTGTAGTAACGCCGCGGCGGCAAAACACTCGTCTTACGTCGATAAAAAAAAAGTCGATCGAACGCGATCAGAGGCGAAAAGAAAGAGAGCGGTTAAAGGCGGTAGTACGTACATACTGCACTCTGAGAAATCTAAAACAAAGAGAATACAGATAAAGAGAGCTATTTTTGACGATAAAATCTTTGGAATTTCAAGTCGAATAAGTCAGGATATTTTGAGAGTATAACAGCGAGCGAAGGTGGGGGGGTGGCATGGGAGATGCCAATTTCTCGCTGTTTCTCTCCCTCTCTCGTCACTCGTGCGCGCACTCAAATTATTGGTACATTTTATTCGAGTTATACGGATCGCTCGCAATGTGATTCGCGGCTAAACGCGTTATGGGGAAACGTAATTTAGCCGTGGCTCGGGGGGGCTGTACGGGGCGACGAGAGGGCGGCCGGGCCGCGCACGTGCATGCGTGCCTCTAATATGCCTCGTGACGCGCATTCGTGCGGCTCGCCTCCTCCTCCTCTCTCGCACACACTCGCACGTACAGCCACTCGCTCTTCTGCCTCCTCTCTCTCTCTCTTCCTCTTCATCATCCTCCTCCTCCAGCTACTCCCTATCTCTCTCTCTCCGTCTCTTTTTCCATAATTCGATTATCGTCGCCGCATATTCCTCTGTATCTCTCTCTCTCTGCCGCCCCCTCCCCCTTCAAACTATCTCTCCCTCTCGACACGCTCATCCCCTACTTTGAACCACCTCAAACGTTTTTCCCTATTTTCTTTATTTTCCCCGATCCTCGCGGGCTCAGGAGCGAACTGGAGGGGCTGTGCCCTCTCTTCCGGCTCTCCGTCGAGCAGTTCATTTTTTGCATCTCCTTTTACCTTTGAATCCTTCGGTTTTTCGGCTCGCCCGCGCATCCTCCCCGCTCTCTCATTCGATTCTCCAACTCCTCGCTTCTGTTTTCTCCCTTGTCGAGGTCGCTTCTCCTCCCCCCAACCCTCCTCTCTCCACTTTACCGCTTGCCGTTCGTCCGCGTCTGTCTCGCTCTTGCTCACTCGCGCGCGTTGCCCTTTTATGCGCGGAGAGAGAGAGAGAGACACCTCGAGCGCGCGTACGCCGGAGAGCGGGCGGGCAGAGAAATGCAGAATGTGTACGCGCGCGCACATGTGCAATGTCACCGATGCGCCGCTGCAGCTCGGCTCGCTATCGGAGCTAATGATATTTCGCACCCATTATGAAATATTCGAAATGATTTGGCTGCATTGTACATTTTGATTCGACGCATACCCGTGAAATGCCAACAAACCAATCCTGTTTTCCCTCCGCCGCCCCCCTGCTTGCCTGCCGCGCGTGTACTTTCTCGTAAAATAACAGTGTGAAATATTAATGATTTTTTATCTCCTTTTTATTGATTTATTATTGCCGCGCTTCATTGTATTTATTTTGCCGTAATGAGAAATATTGTGTTTATCCTGACCGCGTAATTACGCGCATACAGGATTTTTACTCAATGGCCAATTGAGCAACAAAGACACTCTCATTACACTCTATACCCCACCCCCCCTTCGACCCAAATTATTCTCTCCTACGTTTCACCGGCGCGTTTCTAAATACCACTATACTACTTCTCCACCTCCTCTTTCTCTTTCCCTTCTCATCTTCTCTTTTCAAATTACCCGATACAATTTACAAATACATTGCTGCAATCAACGCCGTCAATTAACCAAATTTGTCAAAATAAAACGCGTTATTGCGCAATTAACATTTTTTTTATTTTTGTTTTCATCCGCACACCTTTTTTTCACGTTATTCCGAAATGCAAACGGCAAATTAGCGATCGGTATGGATTATCAAAGATTTAAAAAGTCAACATTCTTCTCGTGGCATTACCCTTGCATCCAATGACAAAAGAGTGTCGTCGTGTTTCTTTTACAAACGCTCAGCGTCGAATAAGCCGAGCATTAAGAAAAGAAAAGGCTAGTTTGCGCGTTTATTCCAGAATCTGGTGCAACGACTTGAGTGGCGAAGCTATAGAGTCGGCGGGCGTCGGTGTCGCTGTTATATAGCGTTGCCTGTGAAATGGCGCTATCAAAGCCCAAGCATTTGGGAAATAACAGAGGCGTAAGGGGATACAAAGAGGCCGCTCGGCGATAGCCGGAGGACCAGCAGCAGTAGCACTGTGGCGTCGAGGGTTTTAGCGCCGGGCGAACGGAACAAGGGTCGAGTGAAAAAGCAGCCTCGACTGCAGTCCCGCTTTGGGCAACGAGTGGCGCACGCTTGCGGGATGGGGGTGGTCGTGCTAGCCAGCAGCGAGAGGTTACAGAGGCGAGGGGGGCAAAAAGGGTTAGTTTAAATTCTCTTCCGTCACCGCAAACATGTATAATGCAGCCGCGCCTCGCGTGTAAACGTGTAAACGTCGGGTGTGAGCGAGAAGAGAGAGAGAGAGAGAGAGAGAGAGAGAGGAAGGGAGGGAGGGAGGAGGTGGCGTCGGTGCGCCGACCGCTAAATACAAAAATCCCCAACCACCTGTACGCTCGTGGCCTCGTGCTCGCACCACCCCTGACACCCGCTTGCCCTCCTGCCACCTCCAGAGACGATGGTATATCTCTATGTATAGGTGTGTGTGTATTATATACGTATACATCTGCGGGGGTTGCCTCCATCTCCTCCTCCTCCTCCATCTCACTCAGGCGTGCTGCGTACCGAGTTAATAGCAACATAATTGCGGTCGACATTTTGTTGTTGCTCCTACTGCTCTCTCTCTTTCTCTCTTTCTCCCGCTGCCGTGATTGCACGCGCGTATAGAATAGACTAGCCCAGAACGCGGACAATCCGTCGCCGCGACGACAGGCGCGCTTGCTTTGCCCGCACTCTTGCGCGCTCCAACGACTACTTCCTTTCGCTGCTGTACTTATAATATACCCCTTTTACCGCTGCTTCCGCTTCTGACCTTTTCTTTCTTTCTCTCTCTGTTATTCTAGCTTTGTTATGTTTTCTCCCATCGATTCATGCCTCGCTGGAATGACGCGTCTTTTCTCGTAAACAAAACGAGTAATATCGATGAAATTGATAAACGCGCTCTTTTCCTCTTTCCCCGCGATATACGTACGCCCCCCCCCCGTGTGTGCCGCATACTCTCTGCGCGCCTATTCATTTAAAAATGACTCAGAAAATTCTTGCTTTTTTTTTCTTTTCGCCATCGCCATCGGAGTTTACATTTTTCCTGCCGTCGTATTACAAAATGTTAATCGTATTCAGGGGAGAGAAAAAATGCCCGCCTCGATAGGAGAGGAAACAAGCTGAATTGCAACTTGCCGGCGAAACGAGCAAGTTCTCTCATCAATGCAATAGCGCGCGAATGGTCGATTCTAAACATTGCAGATAAAGCAATCACGGAGAAAGCCATTTATTATATAAGCGGAGACGTTGTAAATTCATTTTAACCCAAAGCTTAATAAAGTTTGTACTTTGTAGATGTGAAATAAAAGAAAAGGAGGGGGGTGGGGCGAGGAAAAAAACGAAGTCGCGAACAAAACAGGTCATCCGCGTCTAGTATAAGGCAAAGGCGTGTGTATATATCGAGTGAAACGGCTGCTCAAGTTTGCTTTATAAATGAAAATGACTGTTTTATGTGAGAAATGTATTTCAGCGTTATCGATCCGCATCGTACGTTTCCTTCGCCGATCTCAAAGGCTTTCCCTCCGCAAGAATTGAAGTTTTAATAATAGAGTTTGTCTACACAAAGCTGCCGCCGCCGCCGCCAGCCGGGGCCAAGAGGCTGTATCGCCTTGTTCAACCTCCTTCCGTCTTCTCCTTTCCGCTCCCGCCCCTTCCCTCCCCCCTTTGCCCCGTACCACCATCGCTTCAAGAAGTGAAAATAGTAAGAGATGATTTGATCGTAGCCGAGCAGCTATATAGGCGTCCACAGATTTCTCGCTTCGGAGGAAAAAAAGTCGTGGGGAAAGAGTAACGGGGAAGGGGGGGTGAGGCAAGAGACCACTTGGCACCTTCTCGCCCGAGAGCAGTCGTGGTAGGAGGACGGAAGAACGAAAGGAAGGAAGGAGGAAGGGCTGTTAGACTGAGCTATACCCAAAGATGGAAAGGGGCTGAAGAGGGGGGGGGAGGAGGAGGGAGTACAGCAATGGGAAAGCGGGGCCGAGGGGGCTATATACGGCGCTGGACTGGTCTCTCCCTCTCTACATGCTCGCACTGGCCGAGCTGTACAGAGCACAATTAAGTAAATGAGCACGGGTTGCGCGCGCCCGCGTTATAGATAGCCCCTATTAGACGTATTGATCTCTGGCTACCCCAGCCCCTCCCCCCCCCCCTTGTGCCCTGGCCGCCCCCGCCGCGGCCCTTCCGGCCCCTTTGCCACCGAGGCGCTCCCGCACTGCCGGTCTCGGGCAGCTCTCTCGCGGACTCGAGTTACACGCACGTATAGTAAGTGTTTTGTCGTGCGCGCGTATATATGCGCATTTCTGCGCGATCGGGCTTGAGCCCTCCCCGCGGGGGCCGGAGAGCGCGCGCGCGCCCCTATTGCATGCACACGCTCGCCGCTCGTAATGCAAGCCTTGCCCTCGCCCCCCCCCCCACCCCAGCTCGCCCCTCACCCCCGCTAGGTTGAACTCGCGGCGGCGCGCTTCCTCCCCCCATCCGCGCGCTCAGTCGGCAGGTAAAACTCGACTCGTTGGCTTTTTTTCGAATTACTCCTTTAATGGGAATTTCTCTCCTTTTTGCAGCGAGCCGCGCTACTGGCAGCCGCCGCCACACGGCACAACCGAGCTACGCAGCGGCGCCAGTGGTAGTCGGAGTGTGTGTATAGGAGTATAGCGAGGAGCTGCTTTCTTTGTACTATTAAAAATATCCCGCAAAAAATGTGTTCTTCGGCGGAGCGCCGCTTTTGTTACTAGACGGGATGAGAGGATGTGCGGCGGAGAGAGAGAAAAAAAACAGCGAACCGAGCATTAGCCGAGCTCGTTCTTTTTTCTTCTGTTTTTTTTTTCTACAATTTTACGTATTGAGCTTGAGATTTTATAAGCAATGAAATGATACACATAAATATGCGTTTAAAGTTTTGCTATTGAAAAGGGGCAAACTTTATTTTTCTACTAAATTGTAAAGAAAAGAAGTCGTAAAAACAAAAGTATAAGCATTGTTACGTACAGAATAACGATCTCTTACCGTTCCTATTCCTTCGTTTTCTTTTAACGACTTTTCACTTATAATCCAATTCATAAATAAAAACTTTTTTAATAAATTAAAACTTTAAACTGAGAGAGGCACTATACGCGCCGCTTTTGCTCTCTCTCTCTCTCTCTCTCTCCCTTTCTCTCTCGCGCGCTCGCTAGCTCTTACTCTTTCTCTCTCTCTCACGGCAATTCCTTTATAAATTCATTACGCGAGCTTACGTTCTAGACGAATAAATAATGAAACTTGGATATAAACAACTATGCGATGATGTTGTGTTTTTAAATAATGAATTTATTTGACTGCCATAAATATTGATCTCCCAGCAATTTCATATTCATGGATTTCGAGTAATGTTTAACAATATTTATCAAAACTTTTCTTGCCAATAGGACGAGCAACTCTAATTTGTTGCTACTCACACTCATACGTATAGTATATACGCCGTTATTGTTTTCTCTTTTGTTAATGGCAGCCGAATTAATTTATGAAAATTGCTAATCGATTTGATAATTTATTGTTACATAATTCACGATAACGTACTATCGCAACATCTAAAACATTTCTTAGGTTATTTATGTAAATACGATATCTTTCGAATTTTCCACTCGGCTTTATATAATTTTGTGTACAAAACTTTTTTAATCATTTATCAAAAAAGCAAACCAAATTATCTCGTGATTATTGATGTTGTCGTCTAGACCGACCGTTTTTCTCATTTCCCGAACAAAATTAAAAAAAAAAAAGAAAAAATAATTCAACGCGCTTGACTCTGAAATAAAAATGAGGAAATCTTAAAAATCACCTCGTATATTCTTGCATCGCGTTCGAGCTCATATAAGAATCACCAAACAACGCGCTAGACTCTCGGAAAATACAACAAGGAAAACTAAAGTAGCACTCGCGGTTATTTATTTTTCGCAGCTGATTGTAATATTACGCAAGCCTCGAGAGAAAGAGAGTGAGAGGAAGGTGGGAGGGGAGGCACTAGCCGGATGGTAATATATATCGCTAGAGCCTCGCGCGAATAGTTACGCGCTCGATGAAAACGCGCGGGCGCGTATTTTATTCATACGCGAGCGGTGCGAGTGTATACGTAAAAAAGGAGAGAGAGAGAAGCGGGGGACAAACGAAGCGCGGCATTAAAATCGAGCAACGTTACGTCGCGCGTAAGAGAGCTCGTTTGTCTAAGCCCCGGACACGTGCATGAAAAATGGAGCCTCATCCGAGAGAGCGCGCCCACCAGCATTGGCGCCGCTCTGGCCCGACCGAAGCTCCCGATTAAATCTAGCGCTCAAGATGCTCGGGATTATTCGCCATTGACCCTCCTCCCTTCTACCGCTGGGCTGACTTTCTTAAAAGAGTTTTCTACTTAAAATATATGACCACTGGGGGGTTCTATTATATAATTGGGCCGTTGTACACACGAGGCACTTGATATGTCTGCTTTACAGGCGGTGTAATTGACAAAGCATTCTCGTCTTTGTTACTCGCATTTCTGTAAGCTGCCTCTTTTACGTAACTAATGTAAATAATGCCTGTATCTTCGTACGGGGATTATACGCGCTGAGAGACTAAGACTGTGTGTTATCAGTAAAATGCTCGTTCGGCGCATTATTAAACTTGAATTTCCCTTTGAATATTTCAGTATGTTTGTAAAGTGCAAAATTTGGTTTTTCTAAAAATATGATTTTTGTTTTACGATAAACAATAAAAAAAAACGACAAAAATTGGTTCAAATCTAAAGCTCCGGTTTCTTTTATCTTTTTTTTTAACAATAGTTCTGTTAATTGCCCTCGCGAAATGTTCTAGTAAACAATAAAAAGAAAAAACGCAGAATAAATGATAAAAGTATACTAACTGGGTAAATAAATATGAACAATAGAGGAAGTAAGTGCAGCACAGTCGAGCAGCGAGTGCAGCTGCGTATAGGGGGGGTCGGAGGAGAGGTTGGAAAAACTAGCACAAGCGCGTCCGTGTATGTATGCAAGACTAATAAAAGTAATAATAACGATAACAATAGTAAGTGTCGTTGAGCCAATGAAGTTAATTCTGTAATTAAAGCGTCGACTGAAGAGAGAGTTTTCACCTCGCCTACAGAGCACAGCTCCGAGGCACAGAGTCGCGAGAAGCCGCGGCGGCTCTATATACACGAAAGAGCCGAGAGCCGTACAAAAGAAGAAAAAGCGATGAATGGCTCGTTCGCTGCCGAGCCAGCAGGAGCGGAGGGCCAGAGAGGGGTACATAAGTTCTACACGCTCGGAAAGCTGTGTCGGCCTGTGAAAACTGCGGCTTCGGCTGGCGTATGCTAGCTTATTGAACGATATGATCAGCGAGATTGAAAGTCGAGCGTTGAAATAGAATATTTCGGGTTAAAGATAGAACTCGGCTGCTGGAGGTGGCAAAGGTAGAAAGCAATCGAGGAGAGCCCGGTATGGGAGTATATATACATCTCTACCTGCAGCTGTATAGACACCGGTGTGGAAGAAAAGAGCGAGGGGAAGAGAGCGAAAGAGAGAAAGATCTGCTCCCCCACCTCCCACCGCCTTTCCTCATCCCAATCTCCGGCTGCGCGGCGGCGGCTTCGAAGCCGGTAGCTTGCGCGAGTAATAAGTTAGTAATAATATTTTCACAATATCTCTCTGGATTGGATGTTATTTCATTACATTTTATTGGCCCCGCTATTACTTCGTAGCTCCGCGCTTCGACTCGCTCTCTTTCTCTCTCTCTCTCTCTCTCTCTCTCTCTCTCTCTCTCTCTCTTTCGCTTGTTTCTGTTTTATCATCTCCGGGGTTTTCGCCAAGGGAATCTCCCACCCCCTACCCCCATCTCCTCTCTTTCTCCCTCTCTTTCTCTCTCCCACCGCGCCGTACTCATTATTGAGAGGTTTATTCTGCTTGTAACCATTTCTACGAGCATTCTCTTTCCCAGTCATCGCTCTCCCGGCGCCTATACACCCCCCTCCCTAACCATCTCGCCTTTCTTCTCTCTTTCTCTTGCCAGCTTCTTTTTTTTTACCTCTTTCATCCCTCTCTCCCTCCCTTCTTTCTTTTTTTTTAATTTACACGAGTAATTTTCAATATTCCCTTTCTACCGTCACGTACTGGCTCAATAAAAGCAAGTTTGAATCGATTGTTTAATGAAATAAAGTGCAGAACTCATAAAGTGGAGAAGCAGACGAATATGATGCTGATAACTGATTCGCATTGTCAACCCGCTTCCAAGCTCTTGATCGAACAGTCGAATTGCATTTTTTTTCCTCTCCCCATTTTTTTTCCTACCCTCTCTCTTTTTATGAAGAAATCACGTTATTTTCATCAAGCTTTCGGGAAATGTGTCCCGGCGGTTCAAGGCTCTCTTTTTTTTTCTACATTTTTCATGAATGGAGCCCGGCTAACGAATAGCAGATTCATTTTAGCAACGAAAATTCAATTTCTTTTAAAAACAATAATACACAGCTTTTGTCTTGCATTAAATTGGCACTTGATGTCGTAACGAATCCTATAGCGGGAGGGCAAAACCAATAACTTTAGCCGTAATTTCGATGGAACAAGCCAGTTTATCCGAAATGGATTCAAGATAACTCGAATCTATTTTAAATTAATCAAGCTCCATTTCGGCTCCTTATTAATTTCGTTAAAACGTCAGCGCGACTTTATTTTCTCACCTCAGATTACATGCGAAAATTTTCGAAAAATTGAATGCCCACCACACGAATGATAAGATTTGCTCGTTATTTTTACTAACTTTACAAAATGAAAAATAATTAAATTGACACCCTAATAACTTGTTTAAAATTTTTATTTGCAGATTTTTTCCAGCAGGTTTTAGCACATCCAAATTTTACAATGTTCGCCGTTGGATACAACCAATGTCTACACTTACGCGGGATTTTCACGGGGATGCAATTTTGATCGAGATACAAGAAAGCAATTAAATTCCAGGTAAAGATTGTATTAACTTATTTACCCGAATTAGAAGATAAACAGCGGGACAACCGATTGAGATTTCTCTTTGGGGGGAGTGAAATACAGATTTGTGTATAGCCACTGTCGCCGTATGCAAACCAAATAGAAATGAGCTGTAAAGAGCTTAAACGAAGTAAAATTAGCGGGGAATTAGCGAGGTTGTTAGCGCAATTCCCAAAAATAAATGCGATTCCTTTTAAAAGGCAGATTCAGGAGTGAGGGGAATGGATAGGCACGGAGGGGATGGAAGCGAGGAGGAGGGGGTGAGGAGTAAATTAGGCCTAGCCTCGAGTTCCACGCCACTTGACTCTCGCGCGTGAAATTGACCGAGTGCACTCGAAAAATGCGTGTGTATGTATACGTGTACAGGGGGGGAGGGGATGGGAGAGGATGCCGTAGAGCTCAGCGTAGCGAGTGCGTATAACAAGCTACAAATAAGTTAATTGTGAGCGCGAGCCAATCGGACAATCATCATTTGAGCGAGCGAGCAGGAAAAGAAGATAATTCCCGAAAATGACGCTTGAAAGCGATATAGCCCGGGCTCTGTTGCTCGTCGAGCGCAAAACCGCAAGCTTCTTTTCCGTCCCCTCCTCCCTTTCACTTCCCAGCGGCTTCTCCCTACCGCGAGTTTTACGCTATGAGGGACGGCAAGAGGGTGCAGGAATGACTGCGGGAGTACGAGGAGTAGGCCGGATAAGAGAATCGAGAGGAGGAAGAAGAGAAAAAAAAAGGCCAGCTACGCTCTTTTCCGGGCGCATCGCTGGAGGAAGGGAGGGCTAGAGACAGATTCAGACGACGGGGCAGGGGGGGGATTGCGGGGCTGGGAGCAAGAGAAGCTAGGCTATCGTTTGCTTGGTAACAGGTAAGCGCGTCGGAGCTACAGGGATTTGGCCCGGCAGACTGAACTAACTGTAATCAGAGCCGTTGGCGAGGGAGGGCCAACGAGGGGGGGGGGCGGTGAGGCTGCAGGGGAGAGAAGAGGGTTAGGAGCAAGTCGCGCGCTCGTTCGGACGTTGCCGCCGCCGCTGCTGTTGCCGGCTAGAAACCCTCGTGTCCCTCTCTCTCTTGCTCAGCCGCGCTACTTCCGCTCTTCTCGCTCCCCCGCTCGGACGGCCTCGCTCTCTCGTATACGCCGAGCACGCAGCGACGCTGGCGGGAGGAGCATCGGGGCGCTGGCGGCCTGCGGACTTAATCCTCTTAAGTGGCGCTTGATGCGCCTAAATATCAATCACAGTTTATATCAAGCCGCGCCGGGCCTCGCAGCTACTCGAAATCCCGTGGAGCGCGTCGATACCCACACGCCCACCCCCCGGCTCTCTCACGCGTACACGCGCGCCCGGTCGAACTGCTACGGATCAGGTCGATGACATGAGCCCTTACACGCCTGCACACACATCGTTCCAGTAGCAGCGGCGGCTCGGCTCTCTCTCTCTCTCCTTGCCCCCGTAACCTCTGTCGATCTCTCTTTCTCTGTGTGTGTCGCCCCGTCTGTACGCCGGCTCTGCCCTCGAGCGGACTCACACGTACGCGCAGTGAGACCTTTATTGACCCTCGAAACGCTTTTAATGCCCGCTGAACAAGCTTGTCATTTTCACGGTTGCCCTCCTCGCTCAGCCTGCTACTGCTGCGCTCGCCGCTTTTCGTTCATCGCGACTTTCACTGCGGCGGCCGCCGATACACCGCCGATACACGTTGTCGATGTTGTCCCCGTCAATGAGACGCTTAATTGCCCGTGTGCGTCACTGCCGGCACTGGGGCGAATCGTCGTCTCGTACCTTATCTACCGCGCTCTGTGCCAGATGTTTTTTTTTCTTCTTTTTCATCTCATACATTACAGCAACCCGGTTACAGTCTGTTTACAATCGAATGACGTATATTACGGGTTTTAGAGAAGATAACTTATCAATTTTTCTTCATTTATACGATTTATATTAATTGCCCACGGGCTAAATATATTCCAGCTCGGGATAGATCCGAATACCGGCAAGCATTGCTCACCGTCTTAACAATGCAGAGGCTCGAGAGCGATAAAAGTATGAGAAGGAGCGAACGGGAGAGTTTGTATCGAAAATCGGATCGCATCGATGGGCAATTGCTGTTTGCCAACCGCGGGAAGAGAAGTAAAGAGCAGCGCACCGGGGGAGGGGAGCTTTGAGAGGTAAAAGGCGCGAAGAAGACGCCTCGAGGGAGGACTGCTGCGGGCAAGGAAGTCGTCGTCTCGATGCTGGCGGGCCGCTGAAACGAATTTCAAGCCTCTTGGCTCGCTTGAAATGCTGCCAGCATTGCTGCTACCGCTTGAGTGGCGCCTCCGAGACTCTGAATAATTAAGCGCGGCCTGCCATTCTTACGATTAGCATCCAGACCTCCCACTCGCAGCCCTACCTCCCCCCCACCCCTCCTTCTCGGCCGCGACACCTTGATTATCAGCAGCCTGATAATTCGAGCTCTCTCTCTCTCTCGGAAGGGGCAAAGTGCTGTCTCGAAGGTGCATCGCTCGTATACACAGACGCACCCAACTATGTACTGTCGTCATCAGAGAAAGAAAGCCCGGATTGCCGCATTCCGTATTCCGGATTATTGACCAACTCCTGAGGCGGCGCACGGCGTATCGTTCGACCGCTCTCTATGTATACACCGTATAGTTTCTTTGCTCTCCCGGCGCGCTTTCTTTTCTGAAAATCACATCGATTATCCGCCGAGCTTGTGCATTTATATCCCCCTTTCTCTTCATTTCGTATTGCCCGCCTATGTAACGTATCATTTCAGCGAACCGCTTCTTATACGCGCGCAACTTTTGCGCTACTGCACAATTGTCTTATTGACACACAACTAAGAGCAAAGTTATCGGGAATTAATTTTATTAAAGCGTAAATTTATTGTTCATTGACAAGTATTATGGAAAAGGGAATAAACTCACAACACTTATATCCATTCGTTGCTTACTTTTCTTTTTTCGCTCTTATCTCGTCAATTGCTGTAAATACTCGTGATAATCGTTCGAACTCAATTAGTCGAGAAAACAATAAATATAATAATAGCCCGCGCTAGGTAAATAAAGCAAGGGCAATAAGTGAAAAAGGTACAGCAGGCATATAAATGCCTAACTACATAATAACGCGAGTGCAGCTTGTTCTTGCGGTCACGGCGCGAGGGGGGAGGGGAGAAGTTAAAAGACGGGAAACAAGAGAGAGAGAGAGAATCGCAGTTGCAAGTCGTCGAAACGCGTGCCGCTCGTACGCACGCAGCAGGGTACACTTATCCGCTGTCCACGCGTCCGGCATTCGAATTGATTGACGCGAAAGGCCTTGTTTTTCCCCAAAAAGGCTCTCGCGTACAATCGAACGGGGATGGGGGGTTGTGGGTGCGTGTAGAGCGAGAGTATGAAATCGCGGTGGGACTTTCGCGCCTGGAGCTTTGTCGAGATCAAAAGGCGCGCGCAGAGAGTGCACAGAGCAGCCGCAACGAGAGGCCAGAGGTGAAAAGCTTGTCTCCGTTAACGTTCTCTCTCCCCCCCGCCCTCTTTCTCTTTCTCCTTCTACCGCGCAGGTAGACCAGGCCTCCCCTCTCACTCTCCTTTGCATGACCCGCGTGCAGCGAGAGAGAGAAGTATCGGCTGCTATTGACAACCTCATTCGCTACTTCTCTCCGCCTCTCTCCTCCCACCCGTTCCCCGATTCTCTCTTGCTCTCGAAGGCGAATGGCAAACTGGCTCGGCCGGGCGAGTCTCTCGCTGCCGCTATATGCCGGCAGCACCGCCGGCGCTGCTGCTGCAGCTACTGCATTGTCGTCGGTTGCAAATCAAATAGCCGATATCATTGTTCGCTACTGGCTTGCTCTCTCCCTCTGCGGTCGATGCTGGCTGCTGCTGCTGGGCGCTAGTCCGCGCGCAGCCGGGCCGGCCCCGCACGACTACGACTCTCTCTCTCTACCTAATAACTATTGCCCCCTACAGCAATGCTGCCCGCGCGATTATAGCTGCAAGCTGCAGGAGAGAAGCTGGAGAGAGACCGATAGGCGTGCCCGCTGCTGCGGCGTCGTCGATCCTCGCCCTCTCCTCCCCACCCCCAGTCCACCTACCGAGATACTACCACCACCACTGCTCTGCTCCTCCTGTCGCCAGCGACTTTTATATCTCGTCCAAGTCACTTATATTCACCTACACGCGCGCCCCTCGCCACTGTTTACGACCTCATCCATAGCCCTCCCTCTCTCGTCGTTTTCCATCTTTCGCCTGTCTATCTCTCATCTCTCCCCTTCTCCTCCTCCGCCGCCTTTTTTTCCACATCAGCTCTCTCTGTCTATCTTTCTCTCACGACTCGATGCTCGCTTGACGTGCTTATTACGAATATGCGCGTGATCAGGATACACAGCTCGCTCAAGGACGTAATATCGCGAAACGAGTTGCTCTTTATAGGCTGCAAAAGGAATATTTTCCTTTTCATTACACGCGCCATACACGCTGCGTTTCTTTTTGATTTTTTTTTTATCTCTCTTTTGTTAACTCCGTCTTTGTTGTCCTTTTTTTCTTCTCGACCCCGTGTCGTTTTATTTTTTGTTTAATCCAAGCAGAAATCAACGCGCTTTTTGTTTACCCTCGAGCGCACGCACTGCCAAAAGTGTGTGTATTTTGATGACTGAGCTCCGCAAAAATAAAACGCTCGACAGAATAATGCTGCCGCGCGCGTAAAGGTGAAGAAACACTTCGGGCCACGGAGTGACACTGCAACGTTTTTTTTTTAATTCTTCTCTTTTTTTTCTTTTTTTGAATGTTGAGAAATTCATACAAATTTGTGAAATCCTCGAAAAATTGCAACTCGAATCTCATCGTATGTTCCTTCGTATTACAATAAAGTAGTTGCTCGATCCGCAGCTGCATATTCACAATTATTTATGTGAAAAATTTAATGTATTCTCGAGAAGGAGCGTATAGCTGGGAAGGTTATAAGAAACTTTGCATTATAGAAAATACCGTTAGACTCGATCCAATAACTATCGACATTTCGTATATGTATATATCTGAGCACATCGAAAACGAAAGGCAGAAAACATTTAACTTTCTTATAGTCTGCCTCGTTCGCTTCTATAACGTATATACCCTTGCAAGCCTTTTACGTCTCGTTATTTTCGACTGGTCGTTGTCGCGACTCCTATAATCAGCATAAATAACATCTCCTTCGCATGCACACAGACAAGACGGACGGACGGACAGCAGGCGTGCGCATATAGACGCATGGGCTACAAGCAAGACAAAGTATAGCCGGAGAAAAAAGAAAGCTCATGAATAAAGAATTTAGTTGAGTTCTCTCTTTTTTCGCGGGGAAGAAAAAAGTCGTTACAAGCGGCGAGGAATGAGAAAGAGAGGGAGAAAGTAGCCGAGAGCGAAGAAACGCGCAAGTGTGAGAAAGAGAAGAGAAGACCAGTGGCGGAGAGGGTAAGAAGGAAGAAGAGCGTGGTAGGAGTGTGGAGGAGCAGGGGGTGGGTGCTGCTGTGGTGGTGGGGGGTCGGATTCGTTATCAATTTATAGAGCGACGTCGGCTCGCTCCTGAGCTTGCTCAACTCAAGTACTTGGAAGAGCGTAACACGAATTCGTAGGCCGTCCGAGGGCCGCGGCAGCAGCACCAGCGAGGCCCATATTGTACAAGAACAATGAGCAAAGGGAAATATTGATGAACCGGGGCGGGAGCTAAGCGCGCGCGCCCGAGACTCTTTCTCCTCGCGTCCTCCTCGTCGCCGGGCCGCCCATAGCCACGCGGACCCGCACACGTGTGTGCGCCCCCGCGCGTACTACCCCCTCGCACACTACTCGCCCGGCTACTCGCTCACACGTACAGCTGCGCGTGTGAGAGCCGCTCGCGCTCGGAAGCTGCACCTCCCCGCGATATTATGCGCCTCGAGCTCTGCCTCCTCCTGTCGACCGCGCTATAACCCCGAAGAATAGCTCGGCCAACGGATTATTAATACTTTGTCCTCACAATATTCCGGAGGTCTGAATCTTTGAAAACGCTTAACCGCCCCACCTGCTGCTGCTACTATTCCACTGGCTCTCACTCGGCCCGTTCAATTGTCCGACGAGCTTTGGCTTTTCCGAAAAAAAAAAAAAATAATAAACTGGCCTAGTCGTAAACTTTGACCGTTACTACTGACTATAGTGCGGCAGAGCGAGACAGCCGTGTTACCACTGCTACCACTGCTACCAGGCTATTATAGGGCTTGGCTACACATCCCAGTGCAATGGACTCGGTGTGCTTGGAGACGCTATAGTGTCTCTTTTATCCGATATTCATCCGCGCGACTTAATATTTAAGGGGCGTTTGAAGAAGATGACGCTTTGGAAAATCTCCGTCGGTAATTATTCCGGTCTTACGTGTACCGAAAACTCGATTAGTCCAAATACCAGAATTTTAATGGCTGCGGTTCTATTTAAAAGTGCAGCTCTGCTTTGTCTCCTCACATTTGCGCGTTGTGTAAGATTATATCCCGAAGAAATTAAATTTTTCCCCCCGTTATAGTGACAGTCTCCAAAATTTCATAACGTCGCACGAGGAGGGGGGGCATTAGATTTAAACATAAGAAACGTCGAGTTTATTGCGGATAATTGCATAAGAATAGTTAGCACGTATTAAAAGTTCGCGTGTGTCCTCCGGGATTGTTTGACACAATTACTGCATTTATCATGCCCGCGATTCCCGTTATAACTCGGCTTTTCCGTATTTAGACGAAACTCTCCTCTCGTCCGCCGAGCGAAGAATACAAAATACTTTCCAAGAGACGTCTTTCTCTCTTCTCGTTCGATGAACTCTTAATTATTGTTATTGCACCTTACTTTATTTAAACTCCAGCGCTGCTTACACCTGTACATGCACGCCAGCTCGAAATCTTTTCCAAACAAAGACCGCTTTTTTTCGCGATTCCCATACCTCGAACCTATATTTGATAAGGCCACATGAATCTAATAGGGTTTTGCCGATAATTCATCATCGAAATTTCGATATTCCCTCCTTCTAAAATTAACGGCGAGCAAACAACTCAACAAAACGACGTTAGCTTACAGAGCTGCGGTCAATCGGAGGAGTACGACCGTTTTAACGTTCCGTGCTTTCCCTTGTGCAACCATAGCCTTTTCAGCAATTAGCACACAAAAGGGCCAACAAATGCGTCGCGGGTGAAACGAGAAATCAGACCAGCCAGAGTTTGACCCCCGGAACCATCTCGCTCGTAGCGGTTATATTATAACGTGTACTATACGGTACCAAGCGCGTCTCGCTCCTACGCCGACGACGGCCGTTAAAATCTTCGCGCGCACGGAAGCTATATACGCGGGGGTCCCTGGAGCGCGTCCTCCTCCTTCTCTCCTCCCACTGCTGCCCTCTCTAGTCTGAGGTGCACGCTCGGGGATCGGCGACGGTGTAGTCGCAGCAGCCCTGAAAATGCCGTCTTCGCTCGGCCCTTTCGGCTCCCAAGCTCAAACTCCCCCCCAACCCTCCCTTTCTCTAGCTGCGGCATATCCGCTTCTATACTGTTTGCAGTTAAACAATATTACGCAGTAAAATTTATGGCCCAGCTCGGGCCCGGTCGCCGCCTCGCGCGCACTGAGAGCTTGTGTCGCGGCACTCCCGGCTCGTTGCCGGCTCTGCTACAGCAGCCGGGGCGCCCGGAAAAAAGTATCAGCCGACGCACACGATATGAGAAATATGCGCGTTATGACCGTCGCTCCCACCCTCGGTGTGCTTCTCCCAGCCACCCGCGTCTGCTTCCGCCTCCTCCACCCCCGGTTATACCCCCTCGTTCCCAAGCTTACTCGTTCCTCTCTCTCTCTCTCTCTGTTGCTCTCTCTCTCTCCATTTGCGGCTCTCGTCGCCTTTTTACCTCCAACATTTTCGCCTCTTTCTTTCCATTTCGCACTCCGTTTGCTCCTCTCCGACTTTAGTCTATTTCGTCACGGATTCCAGGCTTTTTGTTTCTCTCCGACCCTCCTTGTTCCCTTATCCTATTGCCCCGTATACGAGGAGCCGAGGCCTGCTCGTGTGCCGAAATAAATTTGCCCAGAGATGATGAAAATATATAATTTCGCGGGGACCCCATGTACTCGGCGCAATAACGGAGTTTATGTAAAAACTTGTTTAAAATGCGGCTTTTGTGGGCTACTCAAAAAAATATGTGCGCAATCGTTAGTGAAGTTTAAGAGTTCGCTTACACGTACGTTTGTTAATATTAAAAAAGATATTGCGTGGCATAACGCGCTGCAGTTTAATTCGAGATTAGTTGCTTCGGATTGTTTTTTTTTTTTTTTAAATCGTCGTAGGAATAGTTTTTAAGCGATTCTTTTTTTTTTCAAAATAGAAATTTTGTTTTTCAATGGACAGTTAAACAAACGTATGTGCGTGGATGTAAGCGTCATTGGCAGTGTACGGAAAGTCCGAAAGGTAAATTCTAAATAGCTTAGTAAGTTGAAAACAATTGTGTCAGGATTAGCGCTTTTTCTGCAAACTTGAGAAACGAGCTCGAAACTTTACTACGACCACGTAAAAGAGTAAAATCAGCTTTTAGCTTTAAATGCGCTAAGGTTGTTTCCAAAAACGTCACGCGAACAATTTCAATTCTTTTCTTTTTTTTTTCTACACGCATACGTTTTGCCTATCGCTCGACAGTTTAATTACAATTTTTTGTTATACTTTTGAAAATTTATAAATTTCGCGTAAATTCGTCAATCATTTTGATTTCCAGGTAAAATCGAAAGGAAAATCGAAAACCGTAAAGAAAATCCATTACAACAAATAATAAAATCACAAAATCGGTTAAATTTAACGAAACAACACGCCGGAACGGCAATCGCACGGGACTTCATATATGCAGAAATACCTCTTGATCGTTTCGTCGCTTTTAAGACTGAGTCAGACGGGCAATAAAAGAAAAATGTCAGCTTTAAAAAAAAAAAAGGAAAGAGCGCGAGAGGTAGAGCGAGGGAAAAAGAAAAGAAAAAGCAGAGCGGGGCGAGCATTGTGGAAAGAGGAAAAATGCAGGAGCGCGGGTGGCGGCGAGGGCATCGATGCCAAACGAGTCCCCGCGCGCGCACACAAACAGCGCGAGGGAGAAGGAGAGCCGAGGTGCGGCTTACGTGGCCGGCGCTCCATAAAAAGCGAAAGCAATATTCTTTCATCAGCAGCTCTCACGCGCGTTATTCGTGGATATATGCGCGCTCGACTCATCCCCCCGCCTCGTCCTTGCTGATGTCGTCCTTAGCGAGAGGCTCAGCTTGCGCCAGAAGCTTCGTCCTAACACGGTGACTCCGCCTTTCGCGGATTATGTTCGAGCGTCCTTGGTTGAAGTGATCGGTATTGCCGGTCGATGCACGTGCTTGCGTTTTTTTCGCCGTTCTTTTAAAAGATGTAGACTGGGAGAATCGTGGTTTTGGTTGAATTTTGGGTTGCGGTTAACTAACCGACCGCTTTGGCTATTTCATTTGAGCTTTATTCAATTCTGACTTTTATAACGGATTTGTATCGTTTCTTTTTCATTAGACCCTACTTAAAGAGATAGTGTTTCGTACATTTGGTTTTTGTTCAATGTGGGTTAGAGAAAGGACGTCTTGTAAAATTTGTATACAAATATTTTCCTCAAGTTTTCTGATCAGAATGTTTTCTTTGCATCTTTGATTATAAATAATTCTGTTACACGGATTTTGACACCCGTTAAACATTGGTAAAAACATGAAATTATTTGCCTGCAAAAATAAAGTTGCACAACTAAAACTCTTGCAAACAGACAAGTCTTGAAAACTATGAGCATCAAACATAAATTCAGTGAAAACAAGCAACATTATAAACGAACTATGAATACCATACGGATCGGCATTTTTATTCCAAAAACCCGCAAAACTTGACGAGTCGTACAGGTAAGCGATTTTCGGTCGCCATCTCGTAAATTGAATCTCGCAGTCTACCACATATAGAAACAACAGCCGATTCGTCCGCTGATCGTCCGAATCTTCGAAAATCACGTCACATCTCTGGAGGTCGGATCGTCGCTCGGGTACCATTTGCCGATCGGCGCCGAGTGCCGAGGACATCGGCCGGTATCGGAGAGAGAAGAAGGCTGTCGTGTGGAGGCAGGTAGCCCGTCGTACTCCACGGCAAGACGGCTTTACCCGCTGCCCGCCAGCGCGGCGGCAACGTTAGAGCCGCGCAGAGAGGGTGGGGAAGCCGCGGCGGGCGGGGGGGTAGAGGTGGCACGGGGGCGCCGTGGAACGAACGAGGAGCGAGAGCGGGCGAGGCAGATCGCGAGTCTGCGGAGAGAAAGGCGTCGAGAGGCGGTCTCTGGGGGAGGCGGGGCCTGGGCCGGCGCGCGTGGGGCCGGGGGCGGCATGCCGGTGCTCCCACGCGCGGCTCGGCAGCCCACCGACGAGAGGGAGAGAGAGAACGCGAGAGAGAGAGAGCTGGGAACGGCTGAGAAAGAGAACGAGCGACCGAGCGCACGAGGAAGCCGGAGCGCGAGAGGGAGGGAGCGAGAGGAGGACGGAGGAGGCGAGATATCCGCGTGTTGCCGCCGCCGCCAGTGCCGCTGCTGTTGCACCTTGCGCGCCGCTCGTGCTCCTCTCTCTTTCTCGCTGCCGGTCTCCTCTCTCCGTCTGGCTCCGTCTCTCTTTCTCTCCTTGCGCGGCACTCGGTGCGCCCGGGGGTGGGGGGATCGGTTCCGTCAGCCACGAGTGAGAGAGAGAGAGAGCTCGCGCGCGCGCCACCCGCGCCGGCTGCAGCTCCGTGTGCTGCGCGAGGAGGCGAACCGGCGGCGGCTACGGCGCTGCGAGCAGCAGCAGCAGCGAGCGGCGGCGGTGGCGGGAACGGACGGCAAGCGACGCGCCGTGGGGGCGCTCAGTCGCGACGCGCACGTCACGCGGTGCACATCGTACGTCGGCCGTACGCGTTAAAGCCAGCTAGCTGCGCCAGCAGCAGCAGCTCCCGATCCGGACACCACCTCGGGCCCTCTCCCACCAGCCCCGAGGGCTTTCTTCTCCCAGCTGGGAAAGCTCGCGGCGCAGACAAGGGCCGCGTTGTCATTGCCGCAACTGCCAAGCTCCGGTTTCCAGCCCGATCGACGCAGCTCCGGGGGGGAGAGCAGCCTTTCTCGCCCGCCAAGTAGAGAACGACAGCTGACGATTCCGCAGCAGCGACAGTCCGAGGTCGCGCGATCGAGGCCAGTGGATCAGCTCCGGAGCCGGCGAATATCGCTCCAGGACGACAGCGCGCGAGACCGGCACGCGGAGCGCGCACGTGTTCAGCCCCAAGCCGCTGGCGCGCATCCTACCGGCCGGCCGGCCCGGCGGCTGCCCCCGCGCGCCCATTCGTTTGGCCTTGCTGTCCAAGCTTGTCATCTGTTTCAGTGTCGGCTCCTCGGCTTTCCGAACTTTACTGTGCCCGCTTAGACATTGACTTTTAATCTAAACTCGATAACCTGTCGTACAAGTTGTGCTGGTGATGATATCTGGTCTGGTTGTAGTTAGTGCGCGGAGAGCCATGAGACTCTCGAAGCCTTTGGGCTGTTAGGGTGAACTATTGCCTCTGCGTTAGTAGGAGCAGCAGCTCTCGGCATTGGCCGGTGTGTAATCGCGTGAACTTGACCGTGATGATAGACCGGCAGTGATTACTCGGTGGGGCTCTTGGGGTAGTCGGGGGAAGCATCCGAAGCGGGTCCGAGTTAATCAAAAGAGACGCTCCAAGCGATGTTGCAGATCGGCCAAAGGCCTTAGTGTGAGAAGAAGCAGCGGCTCGGAGAAAGAGAGCAGCGTCCTCCGGGGAAGCAGCGAGGAGCGGCGAGGAGGAGGCTCGCGGAAGCGGAGTCGCAACGACAACCACGGCGGCAGCAACGACGTCGGGCTGCTGCGAGGAGGAGCTGGATGATCGGCGCCGGCTAGACCTCAAGCGGAGGCTGGCCGAGTTCGAGGGGCTGGAGGCTGCTGAGGAGGAGCTGGCGGCAGTGGTGGCGGCGGCGGCAGCGAACCTCGTCGACGAAGGAGAAGCCGAAGGAGCCGAGGACTTGAGGCGCAAGGCCGTGGCCTTGGTGACGACAGTGGCGGCCAGGGTTAAATTGGAGGAAGAGGAGGAGCTGGTCGAGGAGGCGGCCGCCGCCCCGGGAGGAGGCGTCCTCGGGACTAGGGGCAGCAGTAGCACCAGCAGCGCCAGCAGCAGCGCCGGCAACAGCTGCCCGGCAAGGAAGGAGGAAGGGGAGCGCCGAGTCAAGAGCAGCTCCCCCGAGGCAGCGAGCGGCCCCGGCAAGAGGAAGCTGGAGGAGCCGCTGCCCGGCGGCGCTGCCGAGGCCGGGGGCCGCGGGGAGCACGGCCGCGAGGCCCAGCCGCTCGAGGAGCTGGCCGCGGAGACGCCGGCCGAGGCCGAGCTGGACCCCGAGGAGGACAGGATGGCGCAGCAGAGCGGCGCCGGCTCGCCCCAGCAGTTCTGCCTGCGCTGGAACAACTACCAGACCAACCTGACCAACGTCTTCGATCAGCTCCTCCAGAGCGAGAGCTTCGTCGACGTGACCCTCGCCTGCGATGGCCACTCGGTCAAGGCCCACAAGATGGTCCTCTCCGCGTGCAGCCCCTACTTCCAGGCGCTCTTCTTCGACAACCCCTGCCAGCACCCGATCGTCATAATGAAGGACGTCAAGTGGCCGGAGCTCAAGGCCGCCGTCGAGTTCATGTACAAGGGCGAGATCAACGTCTCCCAGGACCAGATCGGCCCGCTCCTCAAGGTCGCCGAGAGCCTCAAGATCCGGGGCCTGGCCGATGTCAGCAGCGAGCACGAGCTCGCCTCGCGGGCCGGCCTCGAGGAGGGCCTGAACCTCGCGGCCCCCTCGAGCCAGCAGCAGCAGCAGCACCACCAGCAGCACCAGCGCAAGAAGCGCCGGCTGGCCTCGGGCGAGCGCTCCCCGAGCGCGAGCAACTGCAGCCCCGAGCGCACCCCGGCCTCCGAGCGGGACGAGCAGGACTCGGCGAGCACCGGGCACGACAGCCACGGCCTCGGCTCCTCCTCGACGCCCCGGAGCCTCGGCTCCCCGAGCGTCCCGAGCATCAGCGTCACGCCCCAGATCAACCTGCAGGAGCTGCCGGTCAGCCTGACCCTGCCGCCCCCGCCGCCCCTGCCCCCGCCGCCGATCAGCCAGACGCCGAGCGGCCACCCCGGCGTCCTCGGCCACCACGTGTCCGCCGGCCACGTGGCCTCCGCTCCCGTCAACCACCTCAGCGCCCACGCCGCTGTCGCCGCGGCCCAGCAGCAGCAACAGCAGCAACAGCAGCAGCAACAACAGCAGCAACAGCAGCAGCAGCACCACCACCAGGGCAACCAGCAGTCGATCGCCGACGACGATATCAAGCCCGGCATCGCCGAGATGATCCGCGAGGAGGAAAGGGTGAGTCCCAAGTTTCGTACTCTTCTCACCTTCGCTGCAGCGAACTTCTCGTTATTCCATTCTCCCCCTCGCTTCTTCGTAGCCCCACGCGACGTTTTCCCCTAATTTCTCCGCTATGTTTACGCCAGCGCAGTTCTCCCCCTCCATTTCAGGGTCTCGTTTGCTCCTTTCCCCGCGCACACTGGAATTTTTGTTTTGGTTGGCTTTGTTACTGTTATTGCTTTTTTCGCGGAATCGTCTTTTCTCGCGGGCTCGAGCCCACCCGTACACTCCGGCGCGGCTTCGGAGTCGCACTTGCCTTGATTAAAACTGTAATTAGTAATTACATTCGCGGAATATTACTCGGGATGCTTTTCTCTCTCTTGACTCTCCTCCTGCTGCGCGCCTCCTTCTCCTTCTGCCCCACTCCTCTTTTATTTTCTAAGTAGTTAGTGGAAAGCTGGCACGTATATAAAATATATGTATACATAAGTAATGACTGGTCGTGCGCGCACACAATTCCAGCCGCCAGATACATAGGGAGCCAGGGTCTGGGGAAGGAGCCGGGTGGAGGAGGGAGGAGAGGGGAGTGGGAGCGGGTGGGCTCATTAAAAATGGCTGTACTTCAATTACAAAAGTAATTACGCCGCTGTGCTTCTCCAGTTTCCAGAGAAAAGTATTGCGCTCACTTGGAATAAAAATAAAAATAAAGAAAAAACGACCGGCCCACCCCCTCGCCAAATAAAGATAAAATAACGTTACATTTATATTATATATATGAGAGAGAGAAGAATAAAGAACGAGGAGGAGAAGAAGAAGAAGAGAAAAAAATTGTTCTGTTGATTATGTTGGCGATCGTTTCAACCGAGCGTAGAGAGACGATTGCTGCCGCCCCGCTCAAGATCGTAAATTAAATTCAATTGGTAGGATGATGTAGAAGATAAAATAACTACACGCGCACACACTCTTATAATTATATACATACATATATATATATATCTATATGTATTTATACTCGAGCGGCTGCGCCATATATGTATTTTCATATATAAATACATGTGTACAGTTATATACATATATATATTTAGGCTTGTAATAGTGTCACGTAGAGGAAGAGAAATCGTTAGTGCGTATACACAGGAAGGGAGAATAGAAATTGCGTGAAACGTAATCTATCGCTCGCATTACGCGTGGCTTTATACGTTTTCGGGAATAACGAAAAAAAAAAGGGAGCACGTCGACGTCGTCGGCACGCGCATTTGTTGGGGATTGGAGAGAAGCGGGGCGCAGGGACGGGCAGGGGGAGCGGAGGGAAATATAGCGGGTGGTAAAAGGGGATGCAGTGTAGCGAGAAGCGATGCAGGAGCGCCGAGATGAGGTTACGCCGGACAGTTAAGGGGGTGTAGGTAGGCAGAACAGAAGGGGAGAAAAGGGCATAAATCGCGCGAGCGCGCTTCTCCAGGCAGAGTCGCAGCGAGAGTGCAGCGGCGTCCGGAGCCGTGTCGCCGATACAACGGCCGATTGCCTCCCACCTCCTTTCGCGCGCTCACTCACTAGCGCTCTTTGCTGCTCGGACTTTCAAATTACTGTGCTTTCCCGGTCGCGAACAATCGCACCGCCCGCACACCTACGCCGCAGCCAAGGGGCGGCGCGTGCACGGGATCCGGGGGGGAGAGAGAGAGAGCCTAGTCTAAAGCCACGCACACTCGGCTCCTGCTGCAGCGAGGGCGTCACACGTGTGCTATGTCCCTCTCGGAACGTCGTCGGCCCTGGCCGTGTGGGCGCCCACCTACTACCGGCTGATGCTCTCGCAGCAGCTCCCCCGCATCGAGAGACGAGGCTCGCGTGAAACGCCAGCGCCGGCGACGCACGTAAGCGATATATCATCGGGAGGAATCGCTTCGACGCGCGATCTGCTCCCCGGGACTCTCGCTTCCCCTCTTCTCTCTCTCTTTCTGTCTCATGCAACTCTGATTTGCCTGCTCTATCCTCTTGCTCTCTCTCTCTCTCTCTCTCCACTCACCCCCCCCCCATGTGTTTTTTCGTCTACTGCCGTACACCAAGTGCACAGCTTCTGCCTCTCCTATATTCGTCTGCCGTCTGTGCATCGGCTGCCTTTCTATCTCTCTCTCCTTCTATATCGGCGCTTCGGTCCAAATTGAAAAGTTTGATGTATTAAAATGTCCATGCGCCTGGGTGTCCACCTCCTCATTCTACTGCTTCTCATCCTCGTCTTTCTCTCCGCTATCCGTCGCGGATGCACCGACTGCCTTTACGCCCCGGCGTTGCGGCGGTCCCCCCCTGTTTTGTTTTCGTTATCTTTCGGAAGAGCACTGAGAGAGAGAGAGAGAGGGAGCGCGCTCCGGAGCATGATGCACATACACGCGCGGCT
The DNA here is from genome assembly GCA_030522585.1 of Anagyrus pseudococci. NCBI lineage: Eukaryota > Metazoa > Arthropoda > Insecta > Hymenoptera > Encyrtidae > Anagyrus > Anagyrus pseudococci. Next base: position 17,342 of record JAPYYQ010000652.1, on the reverse strand, counting down.
AACGTGCACATAAATATTTTGCCGGTTTTTTCGCGCCCTTTCTGCTCTCGCTCGTTTACGTATGTGCCGAGGGAACGACTCTTCCCCCCGTCCGCTCGTCCTCTCTCGCTCTTTCTCTGAGCTCTCCGTAACGGCCGTTTGGAAATGTTACCCGCCGCTACGGCCGAACGGTTCATTTTGAAAAAAATGAGAAAGCCCCGCGCTGAACAATTTATGTGGGCGTACGAGTGTAGCCTCGACTCCAGGAGGCTGGCCCGAGCAGGTCGTATTTTTGTGTATTGCGTCTGCCGGCATACGGCTAGCCAGTTCTTTCTTTTCCTTATTTTATTTATTTTTTTTTTCGGATAAATCTTTTATTTTATTATTTTATTTTCCCTTTTTTTTTCTTTATTCGACACTCCTAGGTGAGCAGGATGTTTGAAGCTAAATTCTTTAATTTAAATTATACGCGGATAATGGCTTAGCATTTTTCCATTAATTTTTCATAATTCATATGCTTGCGTAAGTGCGTCATTATGTTTTGAAATTTCCATATGTTTTATGTCTAATAATCGAGCTGTGTTTTTACAACTTAGTTTGATATATTTTTTAAAATATTCATTGTGTAATTTAAACTTTGTTTTTATTGCCTGGATGGTGTAATTTATATAATGATATGAATAATTTTAAACATAATCCTACGAATTGTTCTCATCTTTTTATCGTATACAATATTAGATTTTCAATGAAAAATGATTTAACCTCTTTCGTGATTAAGGCAAACACGCATGTAATTTTTTCATCTTAAAAATAATTTCTTTCTTCTCAACTTTATTAACTTTGACTAAAATTATCCATAATATATATAGTATATATATATATTAGTGTTCAAAATTGAAGAAATTTCCGAAATTCAATTTAAACGGATATTAATCATTTTAGTGTACTTGAAAATATTTGAATAATGAAGACGGAAAATGGCGGTACACCATTGAAATATATTTACCGAATATTTATGAGTGTTTAAACGTAAGATAAATCATTTGATTACATCTTGAATAAATTTTTAATTCGTATTTGAATTTTACTATAGATTGCGCAATCAAGTTTTTCAATTTAAAAATGTTTCCATATACGCTTGACGTAATGCGATAAATTTTTAAAGATAAAAAATTCTTATGTAAGTTAATCACTTAGATCTAACACACCACTACAAGAACTACTTTTTATTTTGAGAAAATAATGAAAAGAGAGAATAAAAAAAACTCACCTAAAACGGACTACAATTACGTTGTAACAATCTAGCAGAAAAAAAGAAGAAGTAAAAAATAATATACTAAAGGAAAATCACAGGCAAAAATTGCAGTTAGCAAACGGAAATTCACCGAGTCGCTCGAAAATTACGAAAACGCTAAGCTTGATAATCCGTTAAAAGGAAAGCCCGATTACGAATTGCGCAAGAATATCCCGTCGCTCCCGTAATACTCGAGTAAACGTATTCTCGTCGCAAGGGGTCCACACGTGGTACAACAGGAGAGGGGGGGGGGAGAGAGGGGAGACCGCATCCAAAGACATTTGAGTCGCTGCGCGGACGCCGAGCACGCGCGCGCCTGTATAAATTTTAATAAGCCGTAAGCAATACGCCGGGACTAGCTAGCTATGTACCCGCGAACTTACGTCTCCACGCTGCTACTGTGTGTGTTCATGCGCCCGCGTAATACCCCGGCTTTTAAATATTTCGAAAATTGCCTTTTCTCGGAAAGCTTGCGGACGCATCGAGGAATTCCATCAAATCTCTCCCTCTCTCTCTCTCTGGTGATAGATGACCGAATGCATACAATTTGGCTTTTTCTTCATTTTCTTGTGACTGGCTCTTTCGTTCCTTTGTTTGCTTTCGGCTGTAACGAGATGTAAGGAGTCGTGTAATCAAGACCGGATCTCCCTGCCGCTTCGCTTATACCATCAGCAATCTTTTTTTTTCATTTCTTTTCTTTATTCTCTCGTTCCAAGCCAAGCTAAGCGGCTGGGCGATTCGTCATAATTTCGATTAAAGAATCGTCGTACAAACGCAGGGTTTGTTGCGCTTGCTTTTTCCCGTCTTGAGTTCGAAAGGTCCTCGGGTCATCCATCGGTACTGGCCATCGGGCATCATTGCAGTAATGGAGATAGTTTGCCGGGGGTATGGAGTACAAGAGGGACAGAGGCGCCATTCGTCAAAGTCGAAAGCCGAAAGCCGCCGGTGGTGCATACTGCAGCAGCAGCAGCAACACACTATACGGTAGCCTTAGCCGTTGGTAAATTTTCCATTTCCAAAATGGCATGACGAACGTTCGAGCGCTACTCTCTAACTCCCACGAGCGAGCGAGAGAGAGCGAGCAAGTTGACGGGGGCCGGAGAGGGGGAGGGCAGGGACGTACTCGCAGCTCGGTAAATCAGAAATTATCTTGTCGCGTCCGCGGTGGCTGCCTTTTCCCATCGAAACTCGCATAAATACCGAACCCTTGCTACTCTGCCGCCCCTCCCCGGACTTTGCCTCTCCCCACTCCCCGCTGCCTCTCTCTGTCTCTGTGTTGCTCTCTTTCGGTTCACACGACTCAGGGGGCTATATTATACGCGAGGCTTGATGGACGGATGACCGGGCCATTCCACAGATTGCTTCGTTGTCTCTGCCGGTGCGTCGCCTGGCCGACTGCTCGTCCGCTACTGCTGCTGCCGATCCGCTGAGCAAGGAGATTTATACCAAGCTCATCGTTATCTGTCGCGCCCGAAAGTACAGAGCTCGCTCGCCCCCCCCCCCACCCGCCCATTTGCATCTGACCGCGAGACACAAAGTGCCACCCCACTGCAGATCCGCTCCCGATGACTTACCGCGCGCCCGCGACTCTTCCGCTCTCGAATTTCCGAGATGTCCTATCCCCCCCACTCGACCAACATACAGCTATGCTACTCATGTTAATGTCTCTTACTACGCTTCCCTTTTTTTCCTTGCTAATGCCTCGATCTCCAACCACTTGCTATTCCAAATGAGATACGGCTTAGTTTTAACTGGGTTAGATTCAAGGACATCAAGATTATTGATTTCGGAAATTTCTTATATTTTTCGGATTTTTATATGGAAAAATTTTTATACAATACTTTTTATTCCGACCTGAAGGAATTTAATAATGTTGTTGCAACATCGGAGTTTTTATAATTATTATGACTTTTATAAAACAAAGAAACACGATTAAAACGCAGATAATTAATCATGAATGTCGACAAGAATAAATAACTTGCAGTTGTTATCTCGAAATGATGATAATGAGTATTATTATGTGAAAAATACGGTAAAGTGCATATGTGTATATAATATAATAACGGCGCGTATTATTGAATTAGCCAAGGTTCAGCGTGTATAACGATGCTACAGCAGACATCGAGAGGAGTTTAATGAGCCAAGCCAATTTCTCGGGGGCGAGCGCGCGAGAGCACACATTTTTATGGGCATATTAGACAAAGTCCGGGAGAAAAAGCCGTAGGAGAGAGAGAACGAAGAGCAATATAAGCGAGTTAATAAATAAATAAATGAATAAGCGAACGAACGGACCTGCGAATGAATAAATAAATAAGAGTACGAAAAAAAAAGAGTGCGCGAGAGAGCGAGCGGGATAAAAGTTGGGGGAAAAGCAGCGTTGGAGAGAGAATCGTATTAGGCTGCTTTTATCGGCCGGCTTGGGGGCAGGGGTGGACGGGCGCGCGGCTTTCAATGAAAAACTCGCTCTCTCTCGACGATCGGGGCAAGTTTCACGTTACCGGTCCGCCGGGAACGCGCGCGCGCGGCCAGCTCAGGATTCGCGGGCCCATCGAGGCAGGGGAGGGTTGCAGCAAGGGGTGGGTAGCGCGGGGACCGATAATCAGGCGCTGCGTGCCAACTGGGCGCCAGCAAGAGAGAGAGATAGCGGGGGCGTCAGAGAATAATAAATTAGATTTAGCTTGCTGTCGCAAAAAGCGGCGATATGAAAGTCGAACGGGCGCGGGGCCGGGCTGCTGCTGTTGGGGCGTCGGGCGCGCTCTCGCGCTGATAGAAATTTAATTTCGGATGACTCGATTACGGCTCTCGCGCGAGCGACCGTGTGCTGCCGCCGCCGCCACCACCTCGCTCCTGCTCGCTCCCGGCAAAGCCGCCGGCCCAAGCTCTAGCCAGCTTGGCACCTCTATATCTGCGGGCCCCTGTATTTTGACGCGGCGGTGGCGGGCGTCACTTTTGCCAACCGAACCGGCACGAACGGATTAGACTCTTGCTTTGAGAAAACACACCGACAACGTGCAGGCCTTCTTTTTCTTCTTCTTCTTCGTTTTCCACCTCTTCATTCGTTACTTTGTCCTTTTTATTTATTTGGCTAGCAGCACTGGGTAAAAGTTTGGCAGGCACATATTCTCCCGCGATGTACGGGCACACTCGAGAAGGCAGATTCCCAATTGAATCGGATGTGTATTGTGTAATTTCTGTTGGCGTGCGTTGACAATCAACACTGCTCAACGACGTCGAATCGTACGACTCATTAAATAATTTTGTTTTCATTCATTTCTCATGTCACCTTTCTTCCCCTCCTCTTCTTCACCTTGCTTTCGCGCTCTGTCTCTCTCTTTCCAATGCTCTATACGTCGAAAGGTCACAATATCTCGATTACGTATGAAGCCGCGTGAGTCAAACCGGCGCACTAACGTTATTTCTATTTTATTACGATAATACATATATGTATAAACATGAATTTTTCAATTTCTCTCGGTCACGCAACATAAACACGTATATTGAAAATTAATAAAAAAAACAACTCGAGAAGTTTTTATGTATATTCATGTGTATTGACATGTATATAGACATATAAAAATATAAGTACACAGTGTGTGTGCGCCGCGAGTAGCAACATATATTAATTTATCATTCGCTGAGTCATAAGGTTATACTTGGAAATGTCAATTAGAGAATGTGAATACTTGCAAACTCGATATGATATGAGAATTTCGAGGTGATGTTTTATTAATTCTTTCGCCCGCGACCGCTCTCTCTCTCTCTCTCGCCTTCCCTTGCCCCCGTTCTCCGCCCGTCTCATCGATTTCGCCGGTGAGAATATAAAAGTGTACAAATAAAAGTATTGCCGGGCTTGCTTGTCAAAATAGTATCGCCGCGGCCGGCACGCTGACGTGTATCCCACTTGAAACCGAGCAGCTCGCGTCTCTCTTTCGCTTTACACCTTAGCCGATTCCTCCATCAATCCTTATCTTTTCTATATATACATTTTTCACGAATGTTTTTATTTACCACTCGAAATACACGGGCTCGGGTTTATCGATCGACCTGAATGTAATCCAAGCGTCTTCCAGCGCGCGCGGCTGGATAAAAACGAGCCCAGCTAGAATAAACCGTCCGGCCGGCGGAGAAAGCTTGTTTCCCGATGATTTTTTACCGAATAATCAGCATGTCGTCGCCGCTTCGGGTGATCAAAGACCAACGCAGCCGTGTAAGCTTACAGTCTCCCATATGCGTTTGCCATTGCTATATTTCCGACTTTGGTATTTTATTTCTTCTCTGCTTACACTCGTTTCTCCCCCTCCGCTCTCTTTCTTGTCAACCGTCCAAACACGTGTTTTCTTCTCTCCTCTATTTTTAAACTGCAAACTGCGCGCTCAATCGATTTACTTTGCTTTTGTTATCAATAATTCATAATTCATCCGTCCAATTAAGGAGGGCATTAATAATTCAAGTACTTTCATCCTGCGTTCATGTGCCTCTGTATAAGCGCCCCTACTCCCTGTTCCTCTTATCTGCCGAATCAGGAGCTACTGTAAATGCGCTCGCGAAAATACATTTCCCCGGAATCTATATTCTAAACAAAGAACTTACGTATATAACCCTCGGAAATCCATAATCTTGTATAAGGGCGAAAATAACCAGAGGGCTGCTTAACGAGGGGGAGAATTATTAAAAGAGGCCATCGGCCCTGCAACTCCGCGCAACACATTGCGAATTACGACGCCGAGAACACGTAAGCCCCGTGGCGCACACACACACGCATGTGACGCGCATTGATGCGAGAGAGAGCCCGTGCTAAGCTTGCGCGAGCTCGACAAGTGACGGCCAAGGTCTAGGGGTCGAGGCAGGCCTCCTGCTGCATCGCGGACAAATCTATTCTCTTGGAGAGCGCTTCCGAAGAGCCGACGTCGAAGTGCAGTTGCACGCCTGCGAATACGAGCCGTCGCCCTTCACCTTTTTTTTCTCTTTTCGACTGTTCTTCTTCTACTTACATTTTCTTCTTTTCTTTCGATACAATTTTTATTTACTTTTGAAGCTTAAAAATTAGCGGTTTTTTATTCAAGTAGTCGTACAAGATTGATCCAGGCGCATCATCTCTACGCGCTAGACAGAAATGCTTCGTATATAATATATTCATATAGTAGATAAAAAGAGTTGGAGTAGTGGTGGCGGCGGCGACGACGACGGCAGTATATACGTATATGCATGAGAAGGAGGCGCCGTCGCGAAAAGCGAAGGAGAGGATTGCATTAACCAAGATTGCTGACGATAAAATGAAAATAATGTAGAATGACGCGCGCCATTTAGGGTTAAAAGGAAAGGGGCGAGCGAGCGAATGGAAAACGAGAGCTGCGCATGCGCCTCCGTGCATACTCTTCTTTTTTTTCTCTTTCTTTCTTTCGTCTTGAATGTATTGTCTCAAGAAGCAGCGAGAGCCTAAGGGAGAGCGAGAAAGAAAAAAAAAACTACCTAAAACGTGATGTTAAGCAGTCGGTCGTAGATCTCTACGCTTCAGCAGTTACTTTCCTCTTGCGAGCGAGCCCTGCTTTCTTTGCAGTCGAGATCTTCTGGCTGTACCGCGCGCAAAAATCGTATACCGTATCTCTTCCTTTTTTTTTCTGCACTTAACTGAATAATAACAGCATTAATAATCGCAGCTTCGATGTTAGTTACTTGCGTAACGATTTTATTACTCTCGTAGAATATGTGCTTTTAAGAATTTGAAAAATAGATAAGGTTTTTAACGTTATTAAATCTCATAAAATACCGTCATTTTCGGATAACCCAGAGAGATGAAATTTATCAATTTCTTTAGCATATTTTAAATTTGCAGGGAGCATATTCCGAACGAATTTCGTAAAACCAAATTCTTAAATTTGATACGCTCATTTATTATAATGCTGTTATAATGCGCGGCTCGATGCAAAGTCGGTTAAAGTGCTTAAATGTTGAAAGGAGGGCTTCTGTTTGGCTTTGTATATATCTCTTAAATACTTGAATGGGAAAGAAAAATAAATGCTTAATTTTTAGGTAATGCATTTAGTAGGCGAAGTTTTCGGTCGGAATCGAGTGGCCGCCTTTGGATCTATGCATCGATGCACGAGTGCAAGCGTGGAAAGCCGAGGGAAAGGAGAGAGATAGAGGGAGCGAGAGAGAAAGGTAGCGTTGTGCGCGTGGAGGGAAGGGGGAGAGAGAGAAAAAGAGAGCGCACGGGGAGGGGGGAGTGAGAGTGCGCAGGAGGCGGTGGTCGAGGCAGATCGACCAATCGGGGCTAAAAAATGCTAGCGGAAAAGCATAGATCGCAAATACAAGTGGGTGGTCCCTAAAAAGCTGCGCGGAAGCGCGGCCGCGTCGCTGCTCCACCGACGGCCTAAATGCGCGCGCGGAATTTTGCAGCGTGATTCCCTTCTCCTCTTACCCCCTTCCCCAGCCACCCTCCTCCTCCTACCCTTCCTCTCTTACTCGTTCGAGTCTCTCGTATGCTGCTAACGCGGCATACACTGTGCCGGGCTATCTGCCGAGCGGATTTCCCCTACTTCACCTGCTGCTACTGCTACTGCCACGGCCACACTGCTGCTTTTTGACACACTCCTGTGTTGCAGGCTAGTAGCTGCTCTCGCTTCATTCCGAAGTTTCATTTCGCGTCGTGGTCGCATCGCTGACGCAGAGTATAAAATATCCCGGCTCGCTGCTCTTTATTGCCCTCTTCTATTCTTCGTCATTAGTTTTTAGGATAATTATTTTTTTCCTCCCTCGCGAGACTTGTAAACGACCTACGGCTAGAAAACTGCTGATGTCTAAGGAAACTTTTCTTTTTAATGACACGCGAAATGTTTAGCAAAATTTTGGACCTTTTCCAAAGTCATTTTAATTTTCCAAAATTTTATTAAAATTCCGACCTAGAAATAGCCCAAGCAAAATATAAATATCCTTAATAATGCTAACTGGGCACACACTCGGCAATACACGTCGGCTTGGTAATTCACGGGTCATGGGTTCAAGCCCGACTTCTCTCTCGGCTGAGTCATTGCGCGAGCCTTGCCCCGAAATACACTTAATTCAGTGTCAAAAAGCCTTTTAAATACATTTTTACTTCTGAGCACATTTCTTTTGCTGTACATTACGTCGTCTTTTTTTTCACGTTATTAAACTTGTCGTACACAACAAATTTGAGATACGTACTATTAGCACAATCAAGCCTTGCCTTCGTGTTTTTGCTAACTGTTTATTCATGAAAAAAAACGTATTATCAGCGTAGCAACATGAATTCATAAAGAACAATGCCCGCTATATAATCATATTCCAAGTATATAAGAATTCAGAAAAGCTTTTTAAATATGGATAGAGGTGTATTACTGTCGACCAAAAAAAAAAAAAAAAAAATAACGTTGAACAAAAAAAAAAAGGTAAAAGAATAAGAAAAATAAAGCTATATTCTCAGCTAGTTTATCTCGCATTATCTGCGTTATCTGAGCAAGATATCTCGGGTGTAAAGGAGTCGAGCCGAGGGATAGTCGGTGAATACGCGAGTAGGAGAGCGTAGGTGGACGTGCAAAAGAGCCCGAGAGCGTGTAAACGCATGCGCGCGCGCTCTCTTTCACTGGCTCGGAGATCTTCTCCGGCAGCTCTAAACGCGCCAATCGAGAAAGAGCGCGCGCTTCCATCCGCAGCCGTGGTAGCGAATTTAAAAGAGGCCGCTACTTTGCGCTCTGCTCTGCTTTGCCTTGACTTTCCCCTCTTTCCCTCTCTCCAGCCGCGCCGATCGCCAACTCACTGTTGCTCTTTCTTCTTTCCCCCCAGCGACGATTACACCGATTATTTTCCGCGTGCAAACACCAATCTCATCTTCGACTTTTCGTTTCGACCTCTTTCTTATTCGCCATTTCGGTGCGCGACTTGAAAAAATAGCACACTCGGCCAAAAAAATAACTAGAAAAAGAGAAAGAGAGAGGAGGAGAAGGTGGGAGTAAAGTTCGCGTAAGTTTTGTTCGCTGGCCTAGCTCTGGAAATTTTGGGCGGAAACAAGGCGCGGAAACGAAAGGAGAAAAAGTAAAGGTGCAGAACGGCTGGAGACGGCGCGATGAGAGGAGGCAGGAGAGGTAGGGGCGGAGGGCGGGGGGAGGGGGACTGGCTGCTAGCGGTAGAGCGAGAGGTGGGTGGCAAGAGGAAGGGAGAAAGGGATGAGGTGGTGGTGTAGGTAAAGGGGGGGAGGCTGGAGGGGGTGGGTAGGGTGGACGAGTGTAAGTTGACTTTGCATTATTTAAACGGCGTCCTAGCAGCGTAACACGTGTTCTTTTGAAGTTTCGCCCCCTTCAAATATTCAGGCTGACGTCACCGCCGTCATATTCTGCGCGCTCCGTGGAAAGCCTGAAAAGCGCGCGGCGGCGGCGGCCCACGCTCCGCTCATTCTTTCTCTCTATGCGTTTTCATCCGCTCGTGAGCGAGAGCGAGAGAAAGAGGTAGCACGAGAATAAATCATCTTTCCCCATCTTGCTTTTTAACTTGAAACCTTTCCTCGCTGTCGTCGTCGTCATCGTTGTTGCTACTGGCGTCGTCGTCGTTGACTTCGCAGGGAAAAGACAAGTCGCTCACCTGCGGGGATGAGCAAATATTTCGCCGCGCGCGCGCACGCCTTCCGTAGTCGCTTATATTTTCTGCCTTAACGCCAACTGCCGGCGCAAGCACGCCCGGCTAGTGCAACAACGCGGCTAGCTTGCTTCCGCTGCAGAAGAGGAAGCAAGGCGACAAGTGGCTCTCGTCTGCCCTTGTTCCCTCTCTCTCTTGCGCTTGATTCTCTGAGAATATGTAATACATATTTATTCGGCTGCTACTGCTCTGCTGGTGGCGCATATCCTCCGCTACTAGTCACGAGGATTACGTCACGCTCGTCGCCGAGAATGGTCTTTATTATTTAACACTCGAGAAGCTCGGGCGAACGCCTGAATAGCCCATTGAGTCTGTTTCTAAGGGACCGTTAACTTATTCTGTAGATATAATTGACGTTGAAACCTCGTGAGACTTTGTGGCGGTCGTGGTGGTACTGCTGCTGCTGCTGGTAGCGCTGGAGACTCCTCCTGCTACTGGCTAGTGCCGCTGCTGCTGTTGCTAGTAATAAAGTGCCTATAGGCATCTCTACCTTTTTCCCTCTCGGACTCTACACTCTTCTCGACGCTTTCCAATTGACTATCTGGCTATACGTCTCTGCTGTATGTATTATTTATATACGTGTCCCCTATAAAGACGTAGCCACAAACTCTCCTGTACAGTAACGCTCTCTCATGTGCACACGTCCTTGCATGCACGTGTGAGCGTGGTTTAGTGTAAAGGCTAGCTAGTAATCATTGTATTTACGTACATCGCGCGAGACACGAGAAAATAAAATCCAGGAATTCAGTTCAAACGTCTGCAATTAACGAGGCGCTCCTGTCGATCCACGTCACACTTTTTCATTTAACCGCTTTTACTTTGCTCTAAATACATCTTACTTTCGTCGTTTGCTTTGTTTTTTTCCAGTTTCTTCGTCTTTTTTTCGTTCAATCTTTTTCCAAGACAAAACGTTTTGCTGACGTAAATGAATAGTGTATAGCTTACGAAAGTGGAAGATGTTGTTCTTTGTTACGCAGCTTCCGGTGGCCTGAGAGACTTCCTTGAAATCAATTAAAAATTCAAACGATCGTTATAATGATAACAATATAATCCTCCATTTATTTTTCCCGAATCCCATTGTTCTCCGTAGGCGTGAATAAACGTTTTATTTCCTGACTACGAGAAAATCCCTAAGATTCTAGCGCTATGCGAGAGACAGCCCCCCGAGAGTCCGTCGGTGTTTTTACAATTGATCAAGCCTTAATTACTCTATAAAGATATGGGTTGCCGCGCGCGAATACTTAACAAATGGCTTGAATGTTATTGTATGTAAAGCGCCTTGCTTTCAGCAATTCCACCTATTACATCCTGGTATTCATAAATAACATCGCCACCTGAACATCCACCGCGTACATCTACGTTACGAGGCTTTCCTTGTATTCGAGAAATCTCGCTAGTGTGTTTCGGTGCTAAGAGGCAAAGTACATGCAGCTCGCCTGATTCGAAGTAAAATGCGTTAACAGTAAATTTAATGTAATAGCCTCATTACTTAATGCCGGATGCGCCAGCCACTCTCTAAAATATTCTCCGGCGCGCTAGACCATCCGCTCTGTATCAACCGTTTAATGCGGACGAGTATCAGGCCGGTCTAGCAAAAAGAAAAAGGCTCTTCCAAGTGCCAACTCTTGAATAGAGCGCAACTGCTGCTGCTGCTTGAGGCTTAGTTTATTTTGCCTTTACTATTATGCTTATCGGCGTCGTCAATGTCCTCATTATGATTAAAACTGTAATAAAGAAAGACACGCCAGCGCCAGCTTAATTCTTGCATCTGTCTTTCTTTTTTGTTATCTTCAAACAATTTAACGATAAGCGCACGCAACAATGGCGCTGTACCAGTATTTAATAATTTTAGCCATTTACAAAAGCACGGAAGAAAATATTTCAGCCGAGTAGTATCATTGAGGAATAGTGGCGTACTACTTTGAATGCTTTATTTAAATGTCTCATAAATATTTACGAACGAAAGCTCGATGGTAAGCTAGTGTATATACCCTCCCCGTCCAACAACATAACAGATATTCTAGGCAAAATATGTAAACAGTATCAGGTCAACGAATTTTTAAAATTTATCTTGCGTAAGGCTTGACATTTTAAACTGTATAAATACGGCATTAAAAAGTTTAATGTCCTTAGAAAACACTCAATCGCGGCGCAGCGCAATTTCGTGAGAATCGCTTAACCCGCGGTGCGCATGTCCATGCATTTTCCGCCATAAATCTCGCCGCATAATATTCAAGCTTTTCACTCGAGCCACTCAACCGAAGCGCAGAAAGTAAAAGTCGTATTTTGGAAAATCGCGGTTTTTCCAGCTGCGGCGAGAGTCACGAACCGACAAAGTAAACACTAAGCAAGTAATGAAAAATAGATGGAAATGAAAGCAAGCCAGCTGTAGCATGGGTGCGAGCGAAAGGAAGGAGAAAAGCGAGAAAAATGCGATTTGTCCGTTAGCGCGCGCGTGGACAGCAGAGCGACGGCGAGCGCGTGAAACAAGCGAGCGTTAATAGGAGATGACGCGCCGAGCTTGAACTGCAGCGTCTGCGCATGGGGAGGGGGAGAGACTTACACCGGTAGATCGGCTTGTGCTGCAAGCTCGGCCCCGCGCACGTGCAGCCGGTCCACTTCGCGATCAAGCAAAATTCCTCGAAAATCGGCTGGGATTCTTGGTTCGTGGGAACTAGGTTCGATTAATCGGCCTCGTTGTCGACCTGCAGGCGCACGCATTTTCGAGTGAGAGAGTAAGAAAGCGTACATTAGGTGGGCCGCATAAATGCGTGAGCGCACATAATACGCGCGAGCTGCTCATCGCTCTGTGCGTGCCCGGCGCATTCCGATGCACACTTTTTTGCGCCGACTGCTCTTGTTACGAAAATCTTACTTGGCTTTTCTTGGTAAGCCACTTTATCTCCCTCTCTCTTTCCGTCCAGGCGTGCGTCCTGAAAAAATAGCCTGTGGCTTTGTTTGTTCTCGAGCAGGTGGCAATGAGTTGTGGCTACGCTATACAGCGGCACTGTTTTCAATGTATATTCTACGTACGTTTGCAGCTGTGTAGCTCCGCGTGTTTTCTCACAAGTCTTTGGCTAAGGAAAAAAAAAATAAATTTGCTGATTCTTTTCGAAAATCGTACGTCGCCTAATGTCAATTGGATTTTCATATCGATAATTGACGTGTATCGTCGGCTATATACTTTTGAAGATTATGTAAACTAAAGACTTGTGCGCAATAACAATTCAACCTTGGCTCTCTCTCTCTCTCTCTCTCTCTCTCTCTGTGTATTCTCAAAGAGAAATAATAAATTCTATTATAACAACCTTGGAAAATCTTGCTTCGCGTCGCATTATTATGCATCATCTATATTTTTGTAAAGACGTCGCCTTTATTTTTGTAATTTCAAATAAAAATAATCCGCCGTAATTAGCGCTCGCATCAAAATGGCCCGATAAGTTTCCTCGTTGCAATTAAATAATTGACACGTGCAATAGAAATTTTTATTGTTTAAAATTTTTTGCACGCGATGATTTTTTTTCCATTCTTTTTTATTCTTTTTCATTAACTCACCGACCTCGCGAGCTAAATTTTTTTTCACGACCAACAACAAAATTAATACAATTTACTATAAGGGATTAGCACGGAAAATTTAATCTAGCTTTTTCCAAGTGACCTCTGCATGCGTCCTTCATTTAAATGTGTTATTATAATCTTTAAATAAAAGCAAACCCGATTACGACTGTCATAACCACGCGGTTACGTAAGGAACAATGAGAAATTATTAGAATATTGATGTAATTTAATTGTCTTCTCGAGGGGGGCTTAACATTCGAAATCGAAAATGTAAAAAATAAGAAGAATACGCATGAATGGCTTAGCCGAAGCGAAGGTAGTCCGAGGAAGGAGGGGGGAATGAAAAAAAAAGCGAATTACATTTTTTGCAAGTTCTTTGCAGTATGCTCGCGATAATATTAAAAATAATGAGAATTAAAGAGTATTTCCCTCTCCCGTCGACCGACGGTAATTGCGCTCGTTTTGAAAGAGAATACAATTTAATTCTCATAATTTTTAAAAGGACGCCAAAGGAGTAGGTGCGCACGAAAATGTATATTTTTTTGCCCGGCAGAGAGAGAGACAGTAAAATATAAAGAGAGGCAGAAAGAAAGAAAGAAAGCGAATGGGAGAGATTGGGAGATAGAGATGGACGGAGAAAGAGAGAGAGAGAGAGAAAGTGGGGGGGGGTGAGTCGCGGAGTAAAAGGGAGGCTAGAAGAAAAGGGGAGAAAGGAGAGCGAGAGAGTAAGCTGGGCGAGAGATAAAAGAAGAGAGTTGCGGAAGAAAAAGAGGGAGAGAAAAAGCGAACCTGTCAAGGATTGAAAAGCAAAAAGTGTAAGCGCGCGTGTGCGTGAGCGGCTCAGCGTTTGTGTGAGCGTATGTACACGTGCGGCAGAGCAAGCGCGTGTGCATGTATTGGGCAGGGGGAGGAGGAGGGAGAAGAAGAGCAGCGTAGGAGGATGAAGAGGGAAGAGGCAACGGCGGGGCAGAGGGTGGGACGGGTGGGGGGGGGGGGCATGTACGTGAAAGCATCGCTTCTGTTGGACGTTTAGCTGGCGCGCGGGAGTCTTAAATATTAATGACTTAATTATCCGCCACTGGTTAATAATCCACCTTTTGGAGCGTGGAATCGCGTTCGCGCGCCCGCTCTCTCTCCCTCTCTCTTACTCTCTGCAGAAGTAGACAGAGAGTGCACGTAGAGACACAGACATGCAGCTGCACGGCGGCCCTGAGCCGGTAACTGCTGGGGCCGTCGCCGCGTCTCTCTGCTGTAGACTCCGACCTTCTCCCACCCCCTCTTTCTCTCTTTCTTCTGCTCTCCCTTCCTCTATTTCTCTCTTGCTTCCGCACTTCTCGTTCTCTATTCTGCCTCTCTCTCTCTCTCTCTCTCTCTCTCTCTCTCTCTCTCTCTCTCTCTCGGTGCGGGCTCGCGTGCACGCACACGTGCGACCGTACGCGCACAATTGCGCAATACAATTTTCCAATCCCTGCGTGCCGACCTCCTAGTGAGGCAATCTTCCGCGGTTAGGCGGATCACGCTAGACACCTGGCAGACGCGATTACCGTATCGGCTGCTGCTGCTCCTGCTACTATACTGCCCGCCGCCACACTTTTGTACGTTAAAACCCCACTTGTCGCACCCTTCAGCCCCCTACTCACTAGCCTATAACTCGCACTATACATGTATATATGTATATCCCTCTCTTTTCCCGAGCTCCCCCTTACCCTTTCTACCCCTCTTCGAACGCCCTACTCCCCCACCTTCCCTTTCGTTTCTCGAGGGCTGGATAAATACTCTACTTTTCGAGTCTGATCCACCGCTGGAATTTTGTCGTCACGACTCATTCCAATATTAGCGTACGATTTTATTAAACAATTGTTATTGTTCTTCTAGCTCGTTACTTTTGTACAACGCTAAAACGCATGTGCTGAAAGGCTTGCAGTTTCCTTCTAAATCAAACTACGTTAATAAATGAATAAGTAGGTCTTGCCCCTCTGTCTGCCATATGGTCCCTAAAGGGAACAATCGAAATTTTCTTTTTTGTCCGATGCATTAATTTTAGATTCTTATAGCTGATATACATAGTTAATAAAGAGTCGTTAAATAAATATTAAAGTGGAATTTTTTAGATTTTTTTTTACAAAAGTTTAATGCACAAAAAACGGGGAGGGGGGAATATAAGAACAAAAGTTAGAGTGGATGGAGGGTTAATACTTTAAATTATTTAGAAAATAGTATAATACTTAAGAATCTACTGCTTATACATTGTTTAAATAATTAAGAATACTTTATTTAATAACTTAACTTTTTTTCTATGTTGACGATTGTTATGAATATTAAAGAATCGCTTGTAAACTTATAGTTGTTTGTATAAAAAATTTATAAATATCCACTAAAAAAACCTGATTAATTAATATAGTTACGCACGTACATTTTATTTGCATCGGCATATATTATTTATATAGATGAATAATTGATATCTTCATAGACTTAACTTCTATGCGCACGGGAGAATCATCGAATAAATATAGTAAAAAATGTTTTTTTCTTCTTTAATGAATATGTAATGTTTAAGTGCATAAAAAAGTTAATATTTTATGAAAAGTGAAGAGAAAAACTGGTATAAAGTGCTTATTTGAATTTTTGGGTGGTATTAAAAAAAGAAAAATTAAACGATAAAATAAATCACGCGATTTTTACGCCTAGATTTGTTGACTTATAATAATGCGAATAAATTTTCTAACATATCGAAACTGATTGTACGTATCGACAGAATATTTAATCATTATGCGCAATGTGTTGTAAGAATCTTCAATATAAAGCGTACGCATAAACAGTGAAATCATTTATAATTACGAAATGCTTTTATTTAAATATTGCATCCGACCCACTTACGCATAACAATTCACAATTAAGAAACAGCAAATCTATTGAAGACATATCCACGTCTCTTTGTCAATAATTGTTCAATCGAAATGAGCGAAAAGGAGAAAAAAAACAACGTATACGACAGAGAAAAAGAAGAGAAAAAGAAAAAAAAATAAAAATCTCACACATTGCTCGTTGTAATTAACACGTAAACAAAAGCGACTTTGAATTGTAAATTATTTCATCAACTAATCATCTATTCCCCCTTACAAAAGCTCGCGAAATTAATTACAAAACTCCGTTCGACAGCTGAACACATCTTGCATTATCGTTTCTTTCTGGACGCAGCAGACGCGCGGCCAGAAGCGGCTCCTAGATTGTTTATTTATCTAAGCAAGCTAGGCTTCGAAATACAGCGTATAAACGCGTATGTGTGTGTATATAAGCGCGCAGAGACGAGCTGATGTAAAGCAGTGCGGCGGCGGCTCTCGGTAACAACGCCGATAAAAGAGCCGTCTCTCTCTCTCGCTTTGGCGGAACGAAAAAAGGAGAAATGATGGAAAGTAGGGAGAGAAATCGCACAGTTTTTTTCAATGATAATGTTTATATGTAAATTATATAAGAAACTTAACTAGGGTGTGAGAAATCGCGTGCTCTCCGCGATTGCGGATTGTTAGAATTGCGAGTCTCGTTCCAACGCTCGTTTCGCTTATGCGTACAGTGGTCAAGCAGACGAAAATGGCCCTCGCACGCGCCTCCAATTTTATCTCCTCCGCGTTTGAGCAGCGACTAATCTGTCAGATTTCGACAGTTTTTTTTTATGATTCGCTCACGCGCGACTGCGGCTAAGCGATCGGCCACGAGGTGACTGCTGTTACTGTATGCTGGGCTGAACAAAAAAAAAAGCAAACTGTACGACTGCACTGAGAAAAATCGCTCAGTAAAAATTATTTTAATTCTAGCAAAAATTACTATAATTTATAATAACGAAAGTATATACTTGTCTTATGACGTA
>JAPYYQ010000651.1:0-53802 GCA_030522585.1 Anagyrus pseudococci | reverse complement strand
ACATAACAATTTTAACTGTCGAAACTAATGATAATTTCTTAAAATACATCTATCAGAGTTGTTAGTGCCCGCGAAGCGGGCCACATGTCTCTAGTATACATAAAATTTTAATTTCAAATATTGCACGAATGAACGCATTTGAACGGTATAATGGATTTCATTCGTGCATATTCCAAAATACTCGTCGACGACAGGCACAAAAGATGTAAGCTTTCCTTTTTCCATCCATCTCACGATGTCAAGTCACGATATAGATGAATATACCATTTTTTCTATATGTCTCTCACTCTCTCGCTCTTTAAATATAAATAAAGTTTTAAATTAAAAAAGTTGGAAAAATAACGCTGATAAATATTATTGATCATAGTATGCTAAAAGGAGAGCCGTCTAAATTTAGGGGAGTGACTTGTATTTACGTAGAGTCAAAAATACGAGCAATCGATATTCGAGTGTACGGTCGCGCGCGGACCTACATATTTAGGGCGGTTTTGAAAAAGATGAAAAACCGACCAAGATATAGTGACATATAGAACGAGAAATAAGAAGGGAAAGGAAGCAGCAAATTATAATTGAATAAGTCATTTCGTATATAGCAGTGGGCGGTGTAGCTCGGAGCAAAGGAAGGCGCAAGAAGCGTCGGCACCGCTCTCTACATACACACCGCGGTCTACGTCTATCGTAAGTTAATAAACGGTGAGCATTAATAGCACGATTGCCGTGCTGGCCGATGCGTATATACCTCCTCGGCTAAAATTAATTAGCGAGCCAATTTAACTTGAGCATGACCGGCAGTTATCTCTATCTCTCTTTCTCTCTAGCGCTCTCCAAGAGGGATGAGAGTTGGAGGAGAGAAAGGCCCGGACGGCTGGGAAAGAACGCCGCGGCGCTTCTCCACTTTCGTCCAAGCAAAGTTCAAGCGATGAAGTTGCCTCCCCCGGGCGAGGGCGCAGCTTGCACTTATATGCTCATCGAGAAAAGAGAAACTTGGCCGTTCGCTTGGTGGACCGGAGAGATCGCGATCGAGAGTACGCACGGGGGTATTATGTATTTCGAGTCGGGTAGAGCCTCGCTATATAAGAGAGAGAGAGAGAGAGAGCCGTGCAGAGGACGAGTCTCTCGAGTTACCGCAGGAAATCGATATGCGCGCGGGGCCGCTCCCGCGGGCGATTTAACTTGCCGCCCGCGCTAAAGATTCCATTACTTTGGCACGGCGGCGGCGGTGGCGGCAGCCCAAAGCGCTCGGCAAAGCGCGAAATGTCTATACGCCAGCCTAAGCGTGTATACGCGAAGACCGTGCAAGCGTAAAACCGCAGTTTTCCTCGGAGCGTACAGCGCTGCCGGCGTCGGCAAAGCCCCTCCACGAGTTTCGCCCGTTGATTTTCGTAAGTCAGTTGCTTCGCCCGGGAAATCGGACGCGGGCAAAGTCATCCGTCAAGATTTGGAATGACGTGAAACGAGATTGGCTACACGGAAAGAGAAGAGGAGCGAGAGAGAGCAAGCGAGAGGTTGAGAGTGCGGGTGGACAGAGAGAGAGAGAGAGAGAGTTTGGCAGAAGCTCCCGCTTTCTCGTTAGCGCTTTATCCCGTCTGTTCTCCTATCCGGACTGCATTGAACTTGCCCGAACTTGAGTTTTTCCACGAGGCGCCAAAAATATCGGAGCCCCTGGATGCAAACAACGCCTCGATAGAGAGAGCGAGCCTGAGCGTAGGTTCTGCTGGGAAGTATAGGGGGAGGGCATTAAACGAACGTTATTGATGAGGCTAGCAGGATCGACCAGACGAAATTCCCTTTACCCTCCCGGCATCCTCCCCCCCCGTCCCCTCGTACTATGCTTTTGGCAGCTTGCGCGTCGAGCTTTAAACTATTTTCAAACAACAAACTTTTACTAAATTACTTGGAAATAAACTTTTTTTTCCCCCACCATCAATTTTCCTTTCCTTTTTTTTTTCACCGAGGAAGGGATTATTTTTTTAATGCCGCGCGCTTTTCTCTGCGGCCCGGGGAGAGACAGGTATAAGCAAAAACACCGCGTGAGCCGCGTGTTTTTGTTTAGCCAGGCTTTTCTGGGGGTGGAAAAAAATGGAAAAAATTTACATGCGGCCTTAGCGCTTAAAATAATTAAATTTATTTGAGAGACAAAAAAATCGAATAAATTATAAGGAAGGATCTATAAATTAAATATAGCCCCGCGCGACTTTCGTATATTTAAACAGCCAATGAATAGGATATCGTTTGAAAGAAAGAAAAAAAATATTAAAAAAAGGTATCTTATTCTAGGCGAACCGTCGGAATTTAAATTCATGAGAACCAATATTTAACGGCAAACATTCTATTCAGCCGCGCCATCCAGCAAAGTCGAATGATAAGTCAATCAAATATTATTTGATTGCAGATGTATCTGTATATATATCCGCGGGAGTGGAGGGGGCAGATGTTTCTTTCGTCGGGACACCACACGCTTTCCACTCTCGATACGAAGACCCGATCAATCTGCCGGCTGCTCTCTGTTTTAACTCGGCTGAGCGCGCGAGAGAGAAAGCAAAAAACTCGTCGAAAGAAAAAGGGTTGACGCGCCAGTTGCGCGCTAGGCTAAATATTTGCCCTTTCATAACGTAAAACAAACGCGTGCGCGCGTTCGTTCGTAATAAAGGCGCGGGCAGGAGAAAAAAAAGCATAGGGGGCGTCGGGCTTAATCGAAAAAAATTGAAAATCCTCATCCGTAGCGATCGGTCATGGACGCCGCGCGTGTTTGCAAATGGAGTTTACTCCCCCCGGAGCTAGTAGATTTCGCGCGGAGCCCCTCGTCGCCAAGGATTCGCGAATGAAGCGCGTGGCCGGCTTTAGACCGCGGCAGGCTAGAGGCGAAAGAGGGAAAAATAGAGCTCGCGTATAACTTTCTCGCGCCCAACGGCCGGCACACACAGAGTCACGCTCCGGTATTTGCATAACTCCTGGCTGGGAAGGGGGGGGGGGTGCAGAACTGCGTAGTCGGCGACGCACTCGGAGCGCGCGAGAATTCAAGTTGGAAGTTTCTCTCTTTCTCCTTTGCGCCGGGGAAGTAAGTTGAAGAAAGTAAGAGGAGGGAAAGTTGGGTGAAGCGGGACAAGCGCCTCGGCTCTTCGGCGAGCCGGCTTGCTGGATAGCTCGAGGAACGGGCGTGAAAAAGGAAAAGGAGCTTAATTCGCGGCCTGGCAATTAGTAAACTTGTCCTTGACAAACTGCCGGCCGCTACAGCTGGTGCGGTGCGCTGTGTTATACTATTGCTGCGAGAGCTTGCAGCTCACGATAGTAAGCCGGCAAATGAATTTAAATTCCCGCACCGAGATATCTCTCTCCCTCCCCCAACTCTCGCGTCAGTAATCTTCGTCGTTGCGGCGCTAATTTGCCAACTCCGTCGGAAGCCGCCGCGCCAGGGAAAGAGAGAGAAAAAAAAGTCCGACCAGCCGTTTATGTATACTCCTTATCTAATGAATTTTTCTTTCGCTTCGCCAACGCGACTATTATCCTTCTCTTTTACCGCAGCTGCTCTTACTCTCCCTCTCTTCGCTTCTTTATGCCATAGTCGCGGCGAGATGACGACACAAAGTCAGAGAGAGAAAGGGAAATATTTAACATAGACCGAGCAAGACTTTTAATCTTCATCATTTCTCCTCTGGGCATTTTGAATTTGGCCTCTTTGAAAAACGGAGACAGGCTGTAATTGGATTTCGCTTTAGCCGAGCATAATGGTAATTGTGGCCGGGGCTGACAGGTAAGAGAGAGAGAGAAAGGAGAGGAGATAGCTTGTAGGTTGTACTCACAGTGAACGGCGTCGAGGAAGACGAGGTGTGCCGCGACCGCCAAGGAGAGTACTATAATAACTGTCATAGCTGGCTGCTGCCACTCGCGAGAAGAGCGCGCATATACGCGGGAGAAAACTGCTGCACGGGGCCACCGTGTGTCTACTCGCGCTTATTTTTATCTCGTCTCTACGTATCGCGTGTACAAACTACAAAGTCATATAGGATAGATAGTCTCAATCGGCTAGGCAGAATAGAGATAGGTGGTAAGCAGAAGCCACGCGGCGAGCTGCTGCAGACTACTGGCTCTCTTTGGGAGCGCGCCGACTATCAGCGCCGGCAGCAGCAGCGGCGGTGGCGTCCCGTGCAGCAGCAGCACCGAGAGGGATGGATATGCCTCTCTATCTCTCTCTCCCTTCCCTTTGCCACTGTCTCTCTCTCGTGGGCCGGCGGCGGGCGTCCTGCATCGGTCCTGCTCGCTCAGCCTCGGCATGCCGGAGCGAGGGACGTCGCGACGCTCGTCGCACGCATGCGTTGTCCTGCGCCGCGTTGGCGGCCCTCGTCCACGTGCTCTCGGCTCTACCGCTCTCTCTCTCTCTCTTTCCAGCTGCAGCTCGAGGGGCACGGCCAGCGAAACTCAGCCCTTTTACGCCACACGACTCCCTCCTTCCTCTATCTTACACACGCACAGTGTTCTCTTCTCTCTCCCAAAATTCGTTTCCTGACTCCTCTCTCCCTCCCCGAGTATAAACGGCACGCGCTCGCGCTCCATTGTCGGCGAGAGAGGTTCGGCCTGGCGCGTATTTTAAGGCTGCTCCGTTTGTTTTTCTTACCGACATCCAAGAGAACGGATTCACGCGACTTAATGTACTTTTCCCGCCCGACTCTCCCTCTCTTTCACCGGATGAACCATCGGCTTTCTCCGGCGCGCCTTTGTCTCTCATATTCGGAACTAAGAGGAACGTGTGCATCAGCACTTGGAGCACGAAACTTCGGGATCTTCCTCTGATAATATTTGTTTATCGGAGAAGCCACCCACAGCCTGAAAACACCAGAAATCTCCGATTCGGCAGATTTAAACGCCGGCTAGGAGGCGCCCTTTGAAAATCCAGAACAAACTTGCGAACAACCGCGCCGCGCGCTTTGACTTTCGCCATTGATACCAGATGCACCGGCTGATTTTTCTTTTAAAAACTCATGCGAAGCTTGATCAACGGTTTATCACGTGTAGCTACGATTATCAGTTCCCTCTTAATTTACTAACAAGCATCAAAGCGTCGTGGCAAAAAATAACGTAAACTTTTTCGAAATCTCGCGCGGCAAGAAAACTTCGAGCTTGTATTATCCAAGTGTGTAAATCGGGCTTGTATATAGATATGTATTATAAATGATCTATAAGGTACGAAAATCCATATTTTATCAGGAACAATAAAGTACGCGATAATGAGCCTAATAACTTGGGGCGCAAGCCTCTCACGTACTCCGTAATCGCTAGCGCAAGTACAAATGGTCGGAGATGCTGCTCCTTTAATGGTTATATATACAGGCGGCGTGCGAAAGCGCCCGCCCAGCATTGGATTTCTAATTCCAATAAATCCTGCGTAAAACTGTCTTTCTCTCTCTCTTACCCTCCACCTCTCTCTCGCTCACACAGCCAACATACATACATTGAAGGCACATACAGTTACACACACTTACTTGAGACGACAGGCAGAGCGTACGAGACACGCACGTCCTGTTGTGATTGCGCGGGCGTGGAAAAATCTGGCGGGAGAAGGGCATTGTTCCCCGGGGAGAAAATACATCTTACACCCTCGACGCGCTGGCAAACAGAAATTCTCATAAAACAGGGCATTGGTGGCGAAAGTTGCCAAATCAAGTTTCGCTACGGCAGTAAAATGACAATTGCTCCTCAACTTTTGCTCTCTTTATTAGCCATCCCTTTTCCTTCCTTTTTGTTATTTTAGTTTTGTTTTCTTATCTCCCTCAATGCCACACAGTAGAGCCGCAGCTCGAGCAAGGTTTTCTCTCGTTCTCTTTGTTGGAGCGGCATTTTTATGCCGCTGATGCTCTTTGATTTTGCAATTTTATTCCCGACCTTCTTTGTTTCGCCCTACAAAAGCCTGATGATTCGGCATTGTTAAGGCTGTACGCGCTGATTTCTTTGTACAGGGGGAAACACGTGCACGCGCCCTCGGCGGCCGCGGGCAATAAACAAAAGTGGCATAAGCCTTATAAATACACACGCACAATAAAATTTAATTATAAAAGTATTAATTTCGCGGCGCCGCTGGAAAATTATCCAAAAAGGCGCTATTAATAATGATATTACGTACATTTAAGCCGCTCGTCGATTATAATTTCGGCGGTAGTAACCACAGTATTAATACCCGCCGGAGCCAAAGCCTTCCTCCCCCCATCCTCTCTGAGCTTCAAGTAGGGTCCAATTATTCGTTTAATATCATTGAAGTGGCCGGCAAAACGGAAACGGGGGAGGATTTCTGCGCAAACGATATTTTCAAGGGACTGCCCGCGAAAGCGACGTGGTAGGAGGGGGGGGGGAAATAACGGCCGGCAAATAAATCAAGCCTTACACCGAGAATCTCCGTATACGAATGATCGGTGGCTGGCCGAGACGGTAACTCTAGCTCCGCCTACTTGCCCACTTCAAACTGGCCTCCCCCCCCCTTTACCCCCGATTGCATAAAAAGAAGAAGCTTCTTATTGATCTTCCCAGGTTTTTTCTTCTAACCCACCTCCTCCTCCTCCCCCTCGAACTTGCACAGAAAAGCCCTGGTCATTCCTACATAGGCATAAAGCTGACCCCTCTGTCGTCGATATACATCTATTTTCCAAATTGCCGGCAATTTTCAAGCGTTGTAATATACGTGATGATAAAGCAAACATGTAATATTGTGCCAAAAGGTAAAGAGAAACAATCTTAGCTGAATGAAAATTACATACGTACAAGCAGTGGTTAATGTAATAAGTCGTGTTGTTAGACAAGGGTCACAATTACAAGAAGCGAAATAAGGTGGCTTTGAAGGGAGCGTCGGGGCACAAAACAAGTAGAAGCGGAGAAAAATTCGGCAGTCAAACAGATTTAGCGGTAAAGGAGCAAGAGCAGGGGGGGTTAAGAGAGATAGAGAGAGAGAGGCTGGAGTGGCAAAAAGTCGGCTTAACCAGAGCGGAAATTCGCGGCGCGCACGGCATTTGTCAGAGTTGACGAAAGGATGAGATTATCTCTGAAGCGGTAGCAGAGCGCGCGGCACAAGAGAGAGAGAGAGAACGCAAGCGCGCGCAAGCCCCGCAGTTTGCCGAGCAGTAGAGCGAAAATGCGAGAAGCCGCGCGGCGGCGGCGGCGGTACGCCGCGACAGCCGGCAACTATGACACCAAAGACAACTTACAGAAGAGGCCTTGATTACGCGCCTGGCCTCCTACATTTATGACAATACACTCTTATTTTGCCCCCTCGCCCCTCCCCCAGCCTGTTTCGTTTGCCGCTCGTTTCCAACCCTTCTCGGCTTCCATCCTTCGTCCGACCGCGTTCTCCCTCACGCCACGCCTCCTCTCTCTCTTTTCGCTCCTCATTATCTTCTCCGAATTTGTCTTCCCCCTTCCCCCCGTGCTTTCCTCGTACAACGCTCGCGTATACATCGTCAGTGCCAACAAACAACGCCTACTCACCGTCCCCTACCACCCGACTCTATTACGCTCTGAGAAACGTAGTCAAAGAAAATTATGTTGGCAACTGTTGTCTCTCCTTTTTCTTTTATCGCTCATCTATGATGATCAATCCTAGAATTATCAACTATCGTCTATCTATAGCTTATTGTTTTAATTGTTTTTCACAAAAAATAATGTCTTTCGAAAAAGAAAACATACAAACGTGAAAATTCACGTGAAATTATAAAAAAATATTCTATTTCGAATTTCCACGTACTGCAAACGAAATAACTAGAAAAAGAATGTTTATTACTAGGAATAATTTGAATTCTCAAAATAATTCTGTACGATATAAAATTTTCTCATTCGAGGTATGTAAAAAAAAAACAAACGTCGAGCTTTTTTCCCCTCCATTGGAATTTTATCATTAAAAGTAGTTCCTTAAATCATATAAGACGTGAAATGGAAATATCCAAGAAGATGAAATGTAGGCGTGCTACCAGTGTGTGACTTGAGCATGTACGAATCGCGCCAGCTGTTACAATATTTACTGCGTCGGAACTTTCAATATTGTCGATACGAGGAAACTACAAGTTAATAAACTCTCGGCGTTTATTCAATCATGATCGACACGGACTAGAGAACTTTTTTAAAATCCGTAAATAACGCGATAAACAAGAAACGATAAAAATACTTTGAATGTTTCCTTGTAATAAAAAAGAATAAAATAAGCCAAGATTTAGCGTTTACATTTATATCCGATTAATGGTATGAAGCAATTTGAAAGTAAAAACCTTTGGAACTAGTTTATAAAGTGTGGCGCATCGAAAGCTCAAATTAGTCTCGGGAGTTCTGGTTAATGTGTTGGGAGCTTAGTTTGACAATTCCCCCTTGAAATCACAAGTGACAATTATTTTGCCTCGTGCATACTTAAGTAGAAAACAGTTCCTAATTCGTTTGAACGCTAATTGACAAACGCCAATTATATTCTTTGCTGTTAATACATTTAAAATGCATTTCAAAATAATAATAGCCCATTTCAATTCACGAAATGTGCCCATCAACTTCTTCCTCCTTTAATTTCATATTGATTTAAGAATCGTTAAAGCAAGTACAAATAAAACAAACACATAATTCAGGGGAAACGCAAATTCTCGATGCGACGCAAGCTGCTCTATCGCGGTCCCGGCATTTTTTCTCAGGTGAACTTTGTTTTTTTCATGGTGTGCAATAATGTAAAAGAAAAAAGCCGAAGCAGTCATTACTTCCGCCATTTAAAAAGTAATAAACAAGTCGGCGCTCTCTCCTTTCGTCGGCGTTAAAAGAACCTCTTAAATTACGGCTCGGGCGTCCGTGCCGGCATGGCTCTCGGGCCCGGAAAAACCGAGGCGGGAAACTGCTTTTCTCATTTTCCGAGCCGTCGTCCGACTATTTTTCCCGTCGTCTCCCGTTTCGAACACCGCGGCGCCCGTTACGTATTCCCGCGGCAGTCTTCACGGATTGCGAGCCGAAGAAAGCCAGTTTAGCCTGGTGCCCTCGCCCCTCTTTCACCTCCACCACCACCATTCCGTCGTATCTGATTTCAATGTGGTTTCGTTACGTGCCTCAAATCAAAAGCACGAGCCACTATACAGACCGTGCCTCCTTTCTCCCCGGCCTATATCTGTGTCGCTCGCAACAGCCCCCCCCCCCCAGCTCTCGGGCACACGTCTTCGTTCTCTCCGCCGCATCTCCTTTTCCACTTTACCCTCCCCCCGGCCCGCCACTCCTCTTGTCCCATTCTCCCCCTGTTTCGCCGACGCACCATCGCTTTCCCTTATACTCTTTTTTCACCTTTTCTCCGTCCCTCTCCCCCGCGCTCCCCCCACGGACCAGCTAATGCTTACGAACGGCATATTTATTGACCTACGTGCGCGCAAGTGTCAACAGTAATAAAATGTCTGCTGCTTTATGAAAGCATTTCCCTCCGTAAAAATACTTTGTGCGTTTCGTGTCGAGATGGATTACTTTTTATGGCTTCGGATACGTATAAATTATCGTCGCCGTATGCACAATGCTCCATATCAATTTTATGCAATCACTAAACAATAACTTTATTACTACTACTATCTCTGCTTTATTCCATCCCCCTCCCCTATTATGGATACAAGAATACCTCTTTTGTTATTTCTTTTTTTAATTGAAAATAAATTTTTTAACTACTTCATTTTATATATTTAGCAAATTAATTTTAGACCGAGCGTCAGCTCGTACGAGCTTGCATACTTTATTTAATATATTAGAATTCAAAATGCGAAATCTCGAAAAATGTATTTGTGCCGCGGATTAATAATTAAATTTGTTCAAAAAAGTTATTTTATATTTCATACGAAATTCCTACTTTTTTTAACTTTTATAATAGCTATATAAGCTTTTTATTTATAAATAGAATATTGTTCTTTTATAGACAATGCATAAGATGCAACCATCTTCACGCTTTTAAATTTTTTTTATTGACAACCGAAATATCGCAGTTAAAATTAGACTTTACAATAAGACAGAGGCGCTCTCTATTTGAAAACATCAACAGAAAAACATACACACCCGGTCTGGTACGTACTCGATTTTAAATTCAAAAAACGAGATATTTATTTTTTCTAAAGAATCTTCCATATTTTAATTAAAACACATACGAATAAGCTTATTTTTTTACCTTCCAAACAAAATTCTTTGAAAAGTTCATAATTTGAAGCTCGTGCCGGAAAAACATTTATTTTTTTAAATTATTTTGTTATCCACGAAAGTTGAATATAGAGGCTTTCGAGAAAAACTTAAAAATCATTTTACAAGTTGAAATTCTGAAAATTGAAAAAGATAATACCGTAATTATACTTTTTAATGGCTTTCGATAATGAAAAATTGTTGGCTTTTAATGAAATGAGCGATAAATAAGCCATAGGTCGTTTGGAAAGTTTGAAATTTTATTTTCGAAATAATCCGCCTTGCTGGGCGAGGCAATTCAACGCCCGCGCGCCCTCGTCGTTGTCGTCACCCTCGCCCTCGTCGTCTCTCAAACCTGCTGGCGCAGACTTTGACGTATCCAGCTTTCTTGCAGTATATAGGAAGACACACACTTTCAATGCACCTTATAAACCTTAACTTTTCGTCAGAGGAGCGGGTGTAGCAAAAAAAAAAGAACGAGCCAACCAGCCGGGGCAAAAAGGCGGGAAGAAAGAATTAAACGCCGAGAGTCGAAGAGAGACGGAGCGAGGAAAAAAGAGTGTGTGTGTGTGCAAAGGAAGAGTAGAAGGGGGAGAAACGAGGTGAAAGTCGAGGTTGACGGGTGTGCGGGAGTAGGGGAAGGGGGAGGGAAAAAGGAGCTTCCGCGGCGACGTCTTCGCTGCGCGAGTAGGCGGGCGGAGCAAAAAGTCAGGAAGAAAGCTTATGTTCTGTCAAGCTGTCGCCGGGAACGTCGGTGGTCCTGCCAACTTATGGGACACGTACAATGCGAGCAGCCGAGAATATTGCCGCGGCGCGCTTCTCTCTTTGCCTCCTCCTCCTCCTCCTCCTCAGGCTCAACCTCCCCCGTCTCGGGGCTTCCCCCCGTCCATCCGAGGCGCGCCTCGTGTATGCGCGTTCATATACTTGACGGAGGGTCGCGAGGATGCCCACCGCCGCAGCGGCGCTATCGCGTGCCGCCAGCCGACGCTTCTGCCGGCGCATTTTAATCGGCCCAACTGCTGCTGCGACTCTCTCTTGGGCTCTCCTCTGATTGTGCGATGATAAGCGCAGGGGAAACTGCGCCGACGACTGGCGCTGCATTTTTTGGTGCAATTACTTTCGACTCGTCGCTCTCGCCCACAACTTTGCCCCCCACCCCCACACAGTTTTCTGTCTTTTTGCCTTAGCTTTTACAAGCTGACTTGTGGCTTGGCACGTGGCCGTACGCCCCGTATGAATGTGACTGACGTGATAAACGTATCTTCCAACAACGTCATCGAGAGCAAGGCTTTTTGTCGGTTTCTTCCTTTTTTTTTGTCTGTCAGGTTGTTTTTGTTCCGGACTGAATTTTAAATATGTTGAGTAAAGACAGCGACTGTGTTATAAAGGTGTTGACCATAAATGATTGATGGTCGATATAAAAATTACCTGTCGACGCTTGCTCAACTATTAATTTTGCATTAAATATTGGGTAACTAATAATTGCGTTTCTTTATTAATTAGGAAAATGTTTGTAAACATAATACGTTAGAACAACGGGTTTACAGGCACATAAACAAAAACATTGCGTGCTATTTCATTTCTCGCGGTTACGTCCCGAGCTGTTATTATTTACTGCCTCGTAATCGTTATGAAATTATAAAGGCAAACTATCAAACGTCTCGAATAACATAATATAATCCAGCATAAAGCAAGTCACGTCGGCGCGTCATTCATTTGACGAGATAATCATTGAAAAAACGTTATGTCATCGTTCAACTTATGGACGTTTAATAATCAAACAGAGTGATCACTTGAAAATCAGGCCAAGTAGACAAAAAAGGAAGGGGGGAAGAAGGAAAAAAAGAACGTCATCGACGGCATTATCGTAAAAGCGCTGCCGATCGGACGATCAAGTTACATAAATCCAGCCTTAGAGGGCGGAACCGCCATCTCTGGTTGGAAGCGCGAGCGGCACGAGGAGGGTGAGACAGATCGATGGATCCTCGGTCGGTGCGTCGGCGGCTTCTCAAATGACGAGCTTGCAGTAGGGCTTGAGCTGAACGCGGTCGAGCAGGAGTACTCGGTCGGCGTTGCAGGGTCCGCGCTCGAACTCGCGATAGCAGCGCCCGTCGCCCCAGAGTATGAGCTCGTCGCTCCGGCAGAGCTCGAGCGCCAGCTGCAGGTACTCGATTTGCTCCGGGAAGAAGACACGGGCCTCCTCGGACCGCCAGTCGGATAGCGGCCGGCTGTTGGCCGATAACCCCACCGGCAGCCAGGCTAGCCACGTTATCAGCAGTAACCGCATGTACCTGCAAAAGATGTGCCTGTATCAGCGGTCGTCGCTCCAACGATCCCTTATTCCCGCTGTTAATGGGGTGCTAGGCAGGTGCGACTTGACATTTCAATGATTGATATCACTTGCATCAATGTAATTTCCAAATGCGTGTATTCTTTTTTTTTCATTTTTGTATAAGAACAATTATCGGCTTTATTAATTTCTTTTTATGAATTATAGTGTTTACTGCTTTTACTGCAAACATTGGTGACAAGTTGAGCTATGAAATGCATAATCCTAAATGATAGCCTTCAAGAATGATAGTGTACCGAGCCAGAGCAATATATCAAAATAGATGACAGGCGATATTAATGTCCTTATAAAAAGCTCATTTTCATTTCACGAATGATTTAACTGCAGGCGGTGTACAGCAGAGGGGGGAAGAGCGTGCGAAACGATTAGCGGATCTGGAAAGTCGCGGAGGAGTCGGCGTAGGGTCTATCGAAAAATTCAACGGGGCAAAAAAAGAAGGAGGGAAAGAGAAAAGGGAAAGGTGAAGCGGAAGTAGGAGAAGATGGCCGAGCTGGAGGGTGGAAGGAAACGAGAAAGGCATCTGGCGGTCCTCGGAGCCGTGAAATCACGTTATTGCACGGCAATTGCACCCGCGCGCCGCCGCCGCCGCCGACGCTGCCGCACGAGCGAAATATCGCGCTTCGTCGGAGCAGGCCGAAGGGGATCAGGAGACCGGGAGAAGGCCAAATGCGATTCACTTCGGAAAGTTTGAACTTAATTTGCCGGCGAAGCGGAAGGGAGCCGACGTGGGAGTGAGGGAGAGAGAGAGAGAGCCGATGCGCCCCGCGCGCGCCGATGCTATAACCGGCGAAAATGGAGAAAGCGACTTTTTCAATTTCCACCCCCGTCCTGTGCTCCTCTGACTCCCGCTATACCCTCCTCCGCTCGCGCTATGATATACCCGGGCGGATGTCGCCACCGACGCCGCGCTAACCCCTCGCTCTCGAGACGATGCCTTCGACTGTTTTTTCTCTCCTGCCCCCATCAGCCAGGACCCAACCCCCACCCCATTTCTCTCCTTATTCTTTTACTTCGTTTTCTTCTATCCCAACTGCTTCGCTTTCGAGAAGAGAGAGAAAGAGAGATTGATTGTCAAGCGAATTTTTGAATCCCTGTCGCAATCCGAGTAATAAATTTCCAAACTTTACCGCGTCCCCGCGCACTTTGCGTCTCGCTATATAATGAATAATGACGTGCCCAGCGTATTTTCGCCCCCTCTCTCCGCCTTACGCGTCAGTGTTGACTATTTATTGTTTGCCAACGTCATCGATCCCAGCTAAAAACCCCATTAAAATTATATCTTCGCGGAGGCTTGCATATTTTATCTGTACGCATTAACGTCATTATAGAGTGCATTACGGTAATAAAGACGGAAGAATGAGATGTCACAAGGAATTCCATTCTCTCGGCGCG
The DNA here is from genome assembly GCA_030522585.1 of Anagyrus pseudococci. Taxonomy (NCBI): domain Eukaryota; kingdom Metazoa; phylum Arthropoda; class Insecta; order Hymenoptera; family Encyrtidae; genus Anagyrus; species Anagyrus pseudococci. The sequence goes on along the minus strand of JAPYYQ010000651.1, from coordinate 39,914 downwards.
GCAACATATTTTATCGTCATAAGAATTTATTTCAAGCCGTCAGCTCAAAATGAGTACCGGACATTCGAGTCTACGTGCGGACGGAAATCGATCATAAAAGTTTCTTGCGACTATTACTTTTAGTATAAAGTACAACGTAAGAAAAACGTGCGCGGATTTTCCCATCGCGCCGGTAAAAAAAATAGAAGAAGTAATTTTACAAGATTTAATGGAAATTCTACGTAAATGTCATTCCGTACAGATTTTCAAGCGAGCTAAAGGGAAAACGTGTAAATTAGAGAAAGAGAGTGAATAAGAGAGAGAGAGAGAGAGAGAGAGAGAGAGAGAGAGAGAGAGAAAGGGCAAATCGGTTTTTCATATTCCGTATGCGCGAAGACAAGCAGCAACGGCAGCTTCTAACCATCCTCGTAAGCGGTTTCCTTTATTGCGCATGAATGCTCCTAAATTGTAGCTGTTAACCCGGCGGTGCGATGATGTTTATGAATGAAGTTCAAGCGAAGCGGCAATTTATCGGAGACCGTCGCATTTTGTCAGTTTAAGAATCACGAGAGGCAAGCTCTGAAACGATGTTGCTGCTGCTTCCACCAGCGCTATCTCAAATCCGTTGCTATCTTAGCAAGCTTTACCGAGTATCATTTTCATCGCGCCTCTCGTCGTCGCACCGCACGCGAGAGATCCTTGAAAATAATTAGGCTAATTCGTTCGAATGCGTTTAAGTAGATTAGAAATAATCAATCGAATAAGGCGCCCACTTTGCACACTTATTCAAATTACCTATAAATTCGAGTTAACACTTGTGCTAATTGTCTTCTCAAAGTTCGAGCTCTTGATTTGAATTACCGAGAGACACAAAGTTACGACATCAAGATGTACATTCGCCAAGATCGTAAACTGTTGTTATCGATCGCTCAGCCAAATGTAATTGTCACCACCTCCCTGGCCCCCTCTGCCTCCCGAGCCCCTTCGCCCGTACACATCCACTCGAACTAGTCTATTAGAATAAATTGTACAAAAACACAAACTGTATATAAATGAATGTTTCTCATAGGTTGTGTCCATACACCAAAATCCAATTTCCACCACTTCACTAACGCCACACTTCGTCTGTGTTCGTAAAAACTTCGGCGTTATAATTTTGGAAAAAATAACAAGCATGCAGAGTAAACAAGAGAAATCGTTATTTTCTCAGCACTTTGACAAATTAAACTACGATGGATTATTATTCCGTAATAATATTAAAACAAGAGAGTTAAGATGCAAATAAATTAATTAAATATCACCATAAAAACAACGATACAATTGTGATACGAAATAACGTATATCCAGAAAAATACATACTACCAAAACAAAGTCAAAATTTAATATTTAAATAAGTTACAATTAATTTATATTGCAAGAAGTTTGAGTGAAATGTTTCTTCATTAATATTAACAAATAATTTAAAATTTTAATCGTCTTCATTATTTAAAAAAAATTTACGCGTCACGTACATCTTGACCTATGGTATCTAGAACACTACACTTGATAAATTACGGTTTTTAATAAAAAAAATATTTCCACGTAATATGGATTACGAAAGATGTTGCCACGAAAATTTTTTAGTAAATGCAAAAATCTTTTCTAGCATCTATGAATAATAGCCGAGGATTACATAACACTCTTAGATCAAAGTTAAGTCACTTGTATGAAACGCTGAATTTATAATCCAAAATTAATGAAGCAGAGGAACGTTCAATGCGTGTGTTTTTCCAAGAAATTTTCTTTTAGTTGCAAGCAGAGCTTTATGTTGAAAAAGCTTGTGGGTCTAGAAAGTATTTCGTGATCGTTTGCTTTATCAACTCTAAACTTACGCGTGCATCCTCTTTTTATAGCGTCCAATACCGAGGCGGATAACACCTTGGATAACGGTGTAATCACCAATTATTTTACGCTTACGAACACCGACCGTACTTGGATCACCTTTGATTGCTAGACCGCGAAAACGAATGCTCGCAATTTATATTTTTATAACTGCGGCAGCCAACTGATCTGTGAAACGTATCGACACTGACTAAGCTAACGAAGGATTTCTGAATTTTATTGCGGCTAGGCAGAGCCATGAGTTGGAAGAGGAAAATGGAAGAGATGATGAAACAGTCATTCCGGCTTTGGAATCTAGTTGACTACGGTTGCTATGCGATGCAATTTTTTTGCCATAGCGTTTAAAATGTTTTTAAACTTGACTCATTCATAATGTAAATTTTATTCTCTCTCTCTTTCTAAATAACAAGTGACTAATCATTTTTTATTATGATGTTCCTGGTAATCTTTCTTATTAAAACATTTATAATTTAAAAAATGATATTTTACTTGTGCAAATATTAAACACAATTTATAATTGGCCAATCTCTGTATTGACATATTTGAATATTTACTTAGTAATAATAATAAATAGTAATAATAACAAATGAAAAGGGATTTCAAGGACGACAAATATTTGAAAAAAAAATTTTAAAAAATGATTGAAAACAATTACAAATTTTATCCAGGCAAATAATAAACATTGTTTTCATCAAGAGGATTTTTTTAGTAATACAAATACTTGAAAGAACACAAATATACTGCTCAAGAAGAAAAATACTCATCTTGAAGGCTGTTAAAAGCGGAACAATAAAATGTAAAAATTGAGAATTGTGACGTTAAGCTAACAGGCAAAGCAATATCAGATTTCCGCGCCACTCATTTCAGTTGATTTAGCTTGACAGTATGGCACAATTGCTCTTTTGCAGATTTACTAAAACACTGGCATTTGTAATCAAGTGTACAATACTAATTTAATTACGTCTATATCGAGTAAATTTGAAATAAAATTATTCATTTAATTTGTTATTTATTGCAGTACGCATATACGACGTCCGAACGGCGTGTCATTAAAAATATTGTTCTCAATAAATATTCGAGAATAAGTGAATTATTATTGACAATGAATATCCCGCGATAAAATGTTACTTCTAAAAATGCAACAATGACTGCCACCTGTCTGGAAAAGTGAAAAAGCGGAAAAAATAAAAAAAAAATTATTCATGCGTATCATGGCTAGCTTGATTTTCATACGCTTTTTCAGCGCCTGTATACAGAGCGCGAGGGAGAGAGAGAAACGATCAAGCCGCCTTCAAGCCACTTTATCCTAGCAGGAGCGCGAGCGTTACATATTTATCCGCTCGTCGAAAACAGCAATCAATCACCATATTCAGCCTATGCATAATTCAGCGCAAAGTTAGCCCGACTCGATACCCTTTCAACCTCCAATTGGCCTAATGGCATAAGATTGCAATAATCTCAATGGGCAATAGTATCGGGAAAAACGTCGTCTTCTCTTAACTTTCTGCTGCGTCCCTGAAATTTTTCGGTCGTCATCTATCTATCTGAAAATGTTTCCTCTTTCTTTCTCTTCAAATAAAAATCCGAGGATGGTGAAACGAAGACGTTTTATTAAACTAATTTTGAAACGAAAGATGGAAAGACAAGGTAAAGTAAAGGAAAGAGAAACAAGCAGGAGGAGCCAAATCTTGCAAACAGCTTGACTTTTTTTCAGACTTTGAACGGGGACTGAAAGAAAGCCAGAAAGAGAGAGGGAGACAGAGAGGGTTGAGGGGGGCGGAAAAGAAAGATGAACTCGTTGCGGAGTAAGGAGCTTTATACTTTTCTTGACCTCTTTTATGCACGCCGTGAAGTCAGCCGCTCCGTCAGGATCTCGCTTACTTAAGCGATTTAAAAAAGCTTTATCTTTTTGCTTTGCCGTCGTGAAAGAATTTTATTTTTATTTTATTTTTTTTCTAATAAAATCTAAACGCTCGTTCTGTTCGTATTTCCTCAAATAATAATATAAATAAAAGCTTTAGAAAATTTTTTAGCCCTAAAATTTTTTAATCTTTTTCTAAACTATCAATAATGATTTTAAGCAGAAAGTAAAACTATAATGTTACGTCAGTAACTACACAAACATTTGTTTTATGCTACTCGTTTTTTGCTCTTCGTGTACCTGAAAAATCGGTAGTCTGCTCAGTAATATGCGAACAGAGAAAAGTTTAAAATATATGTCAGACTCGTTCATTAAAAATGTAATTAACGTCAAATCTTTTAAATTTCAAAGATTTTGTTTGACCTGCCTCATATACTTTTTTAATCAGATTCTTTATCAGAAGAAAATAATAGAAATGTCATTAAATTTTACAAACTTAATATTCTTTTGTTGCAAAGTGTCTTTTGATGTAGACATTTTTGTTTTATTGATTAAAATACTGTCATGTCGCGATTAATTACATTTAAAATTTGAAATTATGCGATATTAAGTAGCAAATATTAATTTTTAATTAACCACGAGGGGAAGATGGAACGGAGTTTGTAGGTAACTTTTATTTTTATCCTCTTAATGATAAGTTAATTTCAGATTAAAATAGAAGCAGCTAGTAGTAGTACGTGGTTTTCAAAATTAAAAAGTTAACAAGAAACTCATAAAACTGCTATCAACGTTAAACAAAACAAAAACCGACCAAAGAAATGGCGTTATTGTTTAATAAGAGGAATAATTTTTTTCTCAAAGTTTATTAAATCTCACGTTGACAAAAACTATTATAACAGGCAAATTTGAATATAAGTACCGAAAGCATAAACATGCAAATAACAATATTGTATTTTATGATTAAAGCGAATGTTAGGTGGTAAATGGCTTATAGTAGTAACCCCCTGGTCAAAGCTAATCGAGTCATTTAAGCATTTATATGTAGCTTGCTTGAAAGCCAACTTTAATCAGTACTAAAGCTGCTGGAAACTAAGCCAAATGGATCCAGGGTGGAGCTGGGTATAAAAGCGTTATTATTTGAAAAAGGGATTCGGGAGCAGCCGATGCCAGAATTTGTTGAGAAAGAAAAGTGCAGCCTAAACTCTATGGAAACTATCGCGCATTCGAGCCTCTGATTTGCGTCAGTTTGCCTCGGCCAAAGAGAAAGTACAAAGTTTCGTAATTTAAACAAGCTTCTGCTCCCTCGATCCCTTTCCCTAAAGCACCTCGGCCTGCTCTTTTACGTGTATGATGGAAATGCCTGAACGGCCGGTGCGGCCATGTGTGTGTCCTCAGGACGTCACCAAAGGGCGCCAGCGGGGGAGGGGGAGCATGGCTGGGATACATATATATGCATGCGATCGCCTGATACTCAAACTTTACCGAGACAGAGAGCCGGCTGAAAACTTTTTTATTTCGACTGTCCCTAACTACTCGAAAGGGTTGGAATTTTTTTGCGCTAAACTGCTTGCGGCGATTAGTTTTCTTTTCGCGCCGGGCGTATATCTATTTTGTTTCGCAAAACAAGCTTCGAGAGCGCAAGAAGATAAATATTTGTAGGTCTACGATTCGCGCGAAATCCCATTATTAGAGCTATCAATTAAAAGTTTTTATACTTTTCCTTTTAACATAAATTGGAATATCTTCTCAATTTAACTATTTCGTATGAAAGTATCTGAAAAAGTGATTTCAAACTTTTAATTTCCTACTTTCAGTGCGCGGACTTGCAATTAAATGAATAAATGACCAATTAAAGGTACATTTTACAAAAGAAAAGCATATTAAACTTTGCTTCTATCTGATATTTCTCAATTTGAATAATTTTTATAACGTTCTTTTTATGCTTTGTGCGATAAAGTAAATGCACGCAAAGTTCGAGTTTTAATGTGAATTTTTTAAAGAATAAATTGAGCATTTTGTTTTCAATTTTCTTTTAAACAATAAAAAGGATAAAGTATTTTTATTTTAAAATGTGCAGCTTAAAATTACCTTGCGATTGAAGTACATGAAATTGACATATGGAACTGTATTTGGTAACTGCTGTCGATCCATGGCTGCATCTCGTTATTATCTCTCAGTCGCTTTGTAGGTATCTCTTTAGACCGACTTTGTAGCGAAGATTTTCATCCAAGCCCAGAATACGCATTAACTCGGCTTTAAGGGCTCACCGTTTGTCACTATCGTCGGAGTTTGTGTTTTCCCGAAGCTCGTCCTCTATATCTTGTAGATTCGCAGAAGCACGCGAATCGTCTGTACTTACATTCTCTCTTGATTCATCAACATCTTCATTGTCAGAAAGATTTTGCAGCTTAGACTTGTATGACAAAGACTTTTGCAGCTTTTGGTGATGCCGCGCCACTGCGTTGAGGTATTCGATATCTGTCATGGTAATGTTTCGACGTCTGCGTGGCATCGATGGGATTTCTATTTCCGAGATTATGTTGGTGCCCGATTGCTCTGCTGTAGTCATCTGTTCACTATCGTTTTGATTCGCTAACAAGCGCGATATCATGAAGTGCAACATGCCCAGCTGCGCCAGCGATTGTTCGTTCATGTACTCCAGCTCGCGTATGCGGTTTTCAACGGCCTGCAGCGAGCTCATCTGCGAGCTTTCCTTCTTTTCTATACCCTCGATTTTGTGGTTTATGTTGTCGACGTGTTCAATGGTTACTTTGATTCGTTCCTGCAGCGACATTTGATGCTGAAGATCTTGCTCGCGAAAGTAGCCCTCGACGCACTCTTCCTCGAAGTCGTAGAGCCGCTCCATTTCGTCGGTTTCCAGGAACAATTTCAGCCCGTTATCGTAAACTACCAAATGCATACCGTCTTGCTTGACGTAACGTATTATGTATCTGCCAAGGAGGAAGACGTGTGCGATGACGATAAAAGGCGGCGGCAGCACGGTCTTTTGCTCGTACTTAATGACAACGGCGTAGCGCTCGAACATCCAAACTTGATGGGCGACGGCGTTAATTTCCGTGAAAATGTTGTTAAACACGGCTATCAATAAATTGATGAGCAGGATATTTGCTATGAGCAGGTAGATCGCCATAATAAACGGAGTGATCCAATAGCCGGGTATGCATTTCGGCTCGCCCGCTCCGCCGCACTTCTGCACGATTCGGTCGGCGTACACCTCGCCAAACAGCATAAAATACGGCTCTAAAATAACATTCGCAAGTATCGACCAGCTTGCTTCTTCTTCCGGAAAATGTATGGCTTGCCTGACGACGCCGAAGTTTATCAATACTATTAATAAAAGCACCACGAAGTATATCATGTTTTTCACCATTTTACCTATCATGTTAACAAATGGACCGAGATATTTATTAATGCTAAGGATATGTAACAGCCGGAGATACCAGTATATACAGTCGATACAGTAAATAATGCGTCCGGTATGGAAGGTCGCGGGGTTGAGCCGAAGCGTCAGGCCAATCGTGAAAATCGCGATGGCCACGGCATCCGCGGCATTCCACAAACTCAATACCCAAACGCAGAGCTTGTCGTATAGGGAGACCGGCTCGCAAGTTGCAATTTCTCGCAACTTTTCGCAGCCCACCGTCAAAATGTAGGCGATCGCATAGGTTTCCGACCACGATGGCTTCTCGCGCATTTGCACGAGGATCGAATACGAGAATATTAAGAGAAACACTACGTAAGCTACTGTGTACGCCCAAAATTTAGTAATAGGTGCTGCGTAAAACTCGTAGAGCTTGACTTTTAGCTTGAGCGGCTTGTCAGATTTAATGTCCGTGTAATTGTAGTGTATACTGTGAGATTGAAAGTCGTGAGAAGCGTGTGAAAAAGTCTTTTTATGATCGGGATTGATGGCCACGGTAGATAGAGCATTTCTGTACTTTCTGTCAATCGACGCCTCGATCAGGGCACCGGCGAGCGAGTTATAATCCGAGTCGCTGTCGTCGTTCTTATCCTGCGATATCAGATGCTCCTCGATTGTTTGCGGCATCAGCTGCAATTCTTCCCGACTTTTAAACTCCAGCTGAGTTATGTAAAACGGACAGAATAAGCCTATGAGTATTTTGATATTGGTACTTTTACGGGTGCGTAGCCCACCCATCCAAAGGTCCGCGAGAATGATCTGACTGCAGGGATGTGCAAGCATAGGCCGATGATTTGCAATCACTGCTAAAGAGAGGCACGTTTGGTTGGACCAGTTTTTCAATTCTGCCGTGAGCAATTGCTGCGCTTGATCGTCGTCTTGACGGTGACAGTAATCCAGCAGTTTCAAAGAAATGTTCTCGAATTCCTTGCTAAATTTATTAAGCACCTCATAGATCTCGGTCTCCAAATCATCTTCGGCGGCCTCCTGAGCCATGGCCTTGTAAAGCTTCATGGCGATAAGTGCTTTAGCTAGGGCCTCCTCTCCGCGCTGCCACATAAGAAGAGCCATTTGATGGCGTTTCGTTAGCACCGACCATATCAACAGCTCGTTAAAAGGAAACTCGAAAAGCTGAATCGAATAAGATCCGGACGCCGAGTCGGGCATATTAACTCTGGATTTTCTGGTTTCTTTATTCATACTGTACTGCGAATGGTAAGCGCCGCCCATCAGCTTATTCACCACCAAGCCGATCTCGTAGAGCATGCAAGGACAGCTGTCAGGAATATGGGGTCGCACATCGCGCAGGATGTAGTGCAACGTATTAGACGGGCCCTCTTTTGTGTTGTAGAGCTCCTCGAGCCTGGAGACGGTGAGAAATTTGCGCATGGAAACGCCATTTTCCAGAAGCAGCTTAACGAAGTCGACGCTGTCGTGCTGGAGGGCCTGCATCATCGCTTCCTCCAGTGCGCCGGGAGGCCACTTATGATTGTGCATGAATATTTCGCTGCGCGCTATGTCCACGCGGTTCCAGATCAGCGCTAGAGACAGCTGCTCCGTTGGCGTAAGCGGTCGCGATCTCAACAACGCCGTCAGAATGATCTGGTCGAGTTTCTGCGACAGACCTTGAGATATTCGGAATACCGTGATCAAATGTTTTCTGCGCATGCATTGCAGCAGATCCGAGTACAATTGCCGCGCCTGCTCGCTCGGAATGCTGAATGTCACTTTTATGTTTTCCAACAGCTCTTCCTTTACGCTCTCAAAGAGTCGCTCCTCTTCTTCTCCGGACATACTTTCACTGGCGTACCTGTGCATAAATGCAATTATGTCGGCCGCGCGACCAGAGCCGTCGCACACGACTACGGGCACAGGAGGACTCTCCGACACGTATCTCAGTACAGTTCGTATTGTGTTGACGCCACCCTCTATAACTAGCGATACCACGGGTATGCTACTGTGCGAGTACTGCTGAAGCTTCAGATTCGTTATGTATTTCTCGAGTCTCTTTCGAAGCAAAATTTCGGCACCGTATCGACCTTCGGTGCCGTTGTCAGCCAGTAAAAAATAAGCATGCCGATTATTCAACACGTTATACTTGGACCACGGCGAGGCAATCGAATCATATGGTACTTCTCCACCTCGACCAATGAGATCCTGATTATTTTCCAGCATACCCCACGGTGCGATTCCTATGCTGACAACTCTGCCCTTCCTTTGAGATCTTTCGAGCAGTAGCGCGTCTCCGACGTGCCTCGTCACGCCTGCGTTGAGGCCTTCGGTGAGAATCCAAGCGCCAGTTGTTTTGGCAGCCTTGAGCAAGCCCTTGGACAGAACTTTCTTGAGGGGATGAAGAAGCTCGAAATTCGTCCGACCACCGTGGACTGTTATCAAAAGTTTTGGTAGGCCCAGATTCCATTTCCAGCATAATAGTTGCACGATCGTCTCTGGCTTCGTGTCGTTGGCTAATCTAACGTATTCGGCTTTTGTTGGATGCTGCAGGCCCTGAAATTCGATAGTACCATATGCATCTGTAGGGTAGTGCTTCGTATTTTTACCAGGACGCCATTTGTCGCATTCAAGCTCGGCTGCAGGCCCAGGGTCAAAGCCTTGAACTTCGGCCTCTGTGCCGTAATGGTATACGTACGAATGACCGCAGCAACACTTTGAAGAAACGATCACCTCGTATTCTGCCTCCTTGTCACCTTCCACATCTTTCAATCGCTGCAAATCTTTCATGCTTAATATAAACTTTATACACTCTCTTTTCTGTATATTATCTTCGATCCAACTATTTTCCGAAGTTTTTATCTTTTTCCTCTTCACTCTAGGAGCGTCGTGTGTAGCTCCATTTATTTCGTTTGCCATCTTGAAAATCTTTGAGATTTGCCTTTCTCAAAGCACATGATATACGCCACAGCTATTGAGTTGAAAGATAACGTCATACGCATTTTTTACAAGAAGCATCCCTACATGATGAGCTTTTTTTCAATACCTTCTCTTTATTTTCATCCAACCTTACTTTGCTGCATAGCAAAATGTCTTGATCGAGATTTATGAGTGGCATCAAACATTCTTATTTTGACGTTAACTCATTTAAATTGAAATTACTTCACTCTACAATTAAATAATCACAAAATTAAATTGTTTCGTTTACTTTTCGAACTGCGAAGCAATACTCCGAAACTTACAGATTAGTTTTGTAATTATAGGTTAAATTACACACAACAACAGGTCTGAATTATAAGCAATTCCCAGCACTTTTAGGTTAGACATCGTTTTGTAACTCCCTAACTCCTATTACTTATTTTGATCGCCGGGAAGGTGAGTAAGCTTATAGTTCTATTATCCCGATAGACAATAATTTTTCAACTGTATGTATTACTAAAAATGATCAATTAATTGAATTGAATAATAAAAACTTTGCAGACGCATATTATTTATTGTAAAAGTGCGATGATAAATGAGTGAAAAAGAGAAAAATTGAGTAAGAGCTTCCTTGGAAATGCAAATCCCAGCAAGGAGTTGGGGTAGCCGTGTACAGGTGTTCAGAGACTCACTCTTAAACGTCGGTCTTGCGAGTAAATCTCCTCTTGCGTTTATCCGGATTTTCCAATATTATCCTTGGCTATAAGCCGATCAACTTATAGATTATTCGCGGATTTTAATTGAATTTTGCAACTCTCGTATCGTTCTTCATTGGTCAGTTACGCGTGGAGACGCCGAAGTTGGACGGTTGGCCCTTGACCGACTGATTTGAAAACAGAGATCGAGAGAGAAAGAGAGAAAGATAGAGAGCGCGTCAAAGAGAGTTTGATGAAATTCGCGCTGCGGCAGCTTCAAAGCGCGCTGCCGAATATTTACTTTGTACCACAACAATTTAACTGTGCCAGATTAAAAGAAGCCACGGCGAATTTTGCGCGCTGCACCGAAAATTTGCGTTTCCTTTGTCGTTGGCAATAATGCCCGGTGCAAGGGCAGCAACAGCCCCAACTACCGCCGCGAGAAAAACAAGCTGAAAAACAGGGAGCAGGTGCAGACACACACACACACACATACAGTTGGAGCTGCTGCGGAAAAAAGATCGGGCGGCAAAGCTGGCAGAGGCCAGTCGTGTGCCCAGAGGGAGGCTGCTGGACTCGGAAAAAAGAAGTAAAGGGGTGGAGGAGGCAGAGAGTGACGTGGGAGAGGCCTGTAATCGCTCGATTCGCGTCGAGTTCGGTCGTGTAATCAAGGCTTGGGCGTGGACGCGAGGCGGGGAGGAAAAGTGCGCGAAAACTTTGGCCTTTGCACAGCACAGTCCATGCAGAGAGGGAGAGAGAGACGCGGGAGCAATCATTCTCTTGGCCCGCTTTACAACGAGATAAAGAGCTGGCTGAGGGTGCCGGGGGGACGGACTGTTGGTGCGGGACTAGTAGGGCCGCGCGGGGAAAGGAAAAGGGCCAGGATTGCACCGCAACTTTCCTTGCGGCTTTTACCCAGCCAAGCCGCTGAATTATGGGGTTAATTCCGCCTGCGCGGGCTCGCTTTGCTACTAATCCACTCGAGTAGCCTGCGGTTTTCCATCTATATGCGCTCTCTCTCTCTCTCTCTCTCTCTCTCTCTCTCTCTCTCTCGCGAGAGACAGAGAGAGGGAGCGCTACAGGCCCGGCCAGAAGCGATATTTTCACCTACGGAAACTCCTTGTAAACAATGCCGATGACAACTTTTCCGCTCGCTGCTTTTAATCGCTTTGCCGGCCGTAACTGCAAACTACATGATTTGCAAGTGCATACCTAACGCTTTGAGCGCTTACTCGCGCGACGTGACAATTACTCCGACTCGTAGCTTTGTCAATTTTTCAAAAGATATACGGCCTGCTTCAACCATACGCATTTAATTCGCATTTAAAACGATACACTCTTATTATTCGTTGTAATTCGATTTGGCGTTTAATTAAGAGAAAATCGAATTATCGGCTAACAAAAACACGCGCACGTACAACTTGTTAAAGTTAAAATAGATATGTAATATTATCGTCACATTTCAGTAAATATCAAATTAACGAGATTAATTTTCTCTTCAAACTGCGTCACTGCCAATACACAAGGAGAATTAATATCCCAAGCGTACATGTAATTTTAACAAATTTGTCGATTTTATAACGAAAATGTACAAAATTAACCGTTTAGTTTTACGCGCATATGCAAAACGCAGCTCGATAAGTAAACGTCGGAGCAATTGGCAGTTCGCGTACGGTCGCGCAAGATAACAAGTTAAAGTTGAGCCCAAGCTGCTTTTCTGGACCTCGGGTAGGTAAGAGCTGATTAGAATGCGAATGAGTTCAGTCGCTGGTAACGGACCCGGGGAGTCAGCCGATCCCTCCCTTTCCTCCCCCCCCCACGGCTCCTCCTTCTCCTCTAACTTACCCCCCTCGCTTCCTCCGAAGTCTACCACTTCTCTTCTTTCCTTTCTCTGTTTTAGCACCAGTTTCCTGAGGGGCCAGCGTACCAGCTGATAGCGACAAGAACCAAGGAGACATGTATATTCAATAGCACTGTTCTCTGAAATCGATCTTAGAGACCCATGGAAATTCCCGACCAACCAGAGGGCAAGTCTTAAATTTTTTATGTCATATTAACTCGGGCAAGTTTTCCAGCTAACGATTACTTAATATTTCCTATTGATAGCGAGCAAACTAATCTAGTATTAAATTTCTTTCTTTTTTTTTATATTCCTTTGAACGTTTAAAATTATTTTTTTATTACTGTACGTAATATTCTTTATACTTATTAGCAAACGTAAGTTAAAGTTTAATTTTATTCGAAAAGTTGTAATTTAATTATGTCTCTACAGTTTGTTTGTTGTTAACTTTTTTACAATTGCATTTATTATTAAATTTATTACAACAGTTTTATTATAATGTTTGCCAATGAATTTATTAAAATTTGAAAGTAAAACAAATGACAAAATTTATTTACAAACAATTTCTGAAAACGTATAGACGGAGCTGAATAGTTTACTAATTCGTAAGTGTATGACTCAAATGAAATATACAATTTGCGTGTGTTGAGCTACACGTATACTTTTCGGGGTAATTTTGAAAAGCCGTACTTAAAAACAACTTTGCTAAATATAAATAAAAAAGAATATTCTTAGAATTTCGAAATGAAAAATGTGGCCAAGTGAAAAAGTTTAAAAAAGTGCACGTCGAGCTGGGAAAAATCTTGGAAGTGGAACGTTGAAATATATCGGCAGCTCGATAAATTACATTCATGATTTTGCAGATCTCAGCAATTAAAAAGGAACAAAGTGTCATCGTGAATTTTATGAATCTTAAAAAACACGCTGGGCGGGTCGGTAGTGAGATAGTGTACATAAAGAATTTTGTGAGTCGCGCTTCCATCGCCGATAAAACGAAACGATCCATCTTCAAAGCTATTGCATGTTCTTCAAATCCTCCTATCCCACCTCGCATCTTTTTCTCCTTTTTTCGCGCGCCTCTTCCAGCTCTCGTCCCTTTCTCTCTCGCCCCTCGCTCAACAACGTACACACGCGCCAGTTTTCTTTCTTTCAATTTCTTTTTTTTCCCCGCGTTCCTTTTTTTTCACAAGGATAAAGTTGAAACGACAGACGAGTGAACTCTCAAATCGAGCAGGTCGGAGCGCAGTTCTTTAAAAATGACAAATTCCCGGGGAAAAATCTTAAAGTTTGCCCTTCTCTCTTTTTCGCCTGCCGCCTCGTAGCGGGCTTGTAGCAGGCTGAGGGGGAGGGTGGCGGTGGCGCGAGGCAGATCTGAAAAAGATCGATATCAAATGGCGACACGTAGCATGCGAGCTGTCGGGGGGGCCGCTGAAAAACTTCCGAGCGATTTTACGTAACTCCGGTAACGAATTCACGGGACCGGATCGAGTTTTGAGAGAGGTCAGAACAATCTGTCGGTAGAGAGAAAGAGAAAGAGGCCATGGGAGGCTGGTATATGGGCTGTGGGATATAGGAGGGAAGGAAAGGGGCGAGGTGAGCCGGGCTCTGGGAGGTCTGAAAAAGAGAAAAATGTTGTGCCGGCGGAATGTAATGGCCTCGAGAACGCGGGAATTCATCAAAATGTCGAGATAAAAAAATATTTACCTACGCGCGAATTTCTTTTTAAAGATTGTGAAAAGGGCTTATCTATTCAAATGAGAGCCAGGGAGGAGGGTGCGGGAAAAATTGCCTTTGCTCCCCTCCCCATTGCCAGAGAGATATTTTGGGAGAGATAAAAAAAATCATCGGCTGCTCGGGCTCCTTTTCATCTCTCGCTCGAGGATTCGAGGGGGTGGAGAGAGGGAAAGGGCAAGGCGCAAAGCGTAAGCGAAAACTTTGCCGCTTTAGCCCGGCCGTTGTTAACGGCGCTAATTGAAATCCGCACGAGTTCACTCGGCTGTGCGCGCCTCTCTCTCTCACTATGGCGCAATATTTTCCCAGCTATATAGCCCGGCAGAGTCGAAGCAACAGAGCATCAGCGGCAGCAGCAGCTTCGCGTTCTATCGCATTTCAGACAATCGGAAAATTCAAAAGCAATAGCGATAACGAGGGGCACAACTTGCGCAGTTGCAGGCGCGTAAGAACAAAAGCTCTCCGAGAGGGGGGGCTGCCGGCAGCTGCAACAATGATAACAACGTTAACGAGCAGGGAAGAGCGCGCACGGATGACAAGTCGCCGAGGACAAGAGCGGCGGCGGGGGCGGCCGGCTGGTGGCGGTGGTGGCGGTGGTAAAGTGAGCGACGGCCAAGTGCAGCCACGCGCGAAATCGAGCGCGAGCCATTTCGGCCGAGAAGCGTATAGGTGGAGGGCGGCCGGCTGGAGAAGTGCGCGAAACTACGGCTGTGCGCGCGTGGGGGGGGGCTCTTAAAGAGCCACGACGAAATTCGAGGTTTACGAGTGTCGCCGCGCGCGAATAGACAAGCCTCGGCCGCTGGCCGTAACCCTTTCCTTCCGCTCCTCGCCTCGGCAAGCCCCAGCTCTCGAGCGTTCTTAACGCGTTGGCCGCACACACGGACCGGCTCTCCCGCAGCCCGGGTAGTAGTAAAGTTGCTTTGGCTGTCGCCGAGTCTTCATATCTGAGCCCGGTTGCCAACGGCAACCTCACACCGTCATCCACCCTGCCCCGGCAGCCCATCTCTACCATCACTAGCATCGCTGCTCGCGGCAGCAACAGCACCGACGCCACGTACTACCACTACCCTCGTCATCCCCTATCGCTCACCACTCTCGCTAGCTCCGCTCTCTTGTCCGTCGTCCGCTCTCGGGCCGGCTATTAGACTTTCAGCAGGTTGCTTAATCATTAGACTCACAACGTGATCTCCGAGAGTGAGTTTGCATACACATCGTAGGTAAATAAGCTTGGACCTCCTCCTCCTACCCTTGCCGCCCCCTCCCCTCTTCTTCTTCTAGTTCTCGTCATCCTCTCTCCTGTCCTTACACTCGTCGATAGCGCCGTGGCTTTCTCCGTCTCGCTCGCTCCGAGAAGGAATAGCTTCGGTAAATTGTTCGGATTTATCCTCTGTCGCTTCGATTTGAAATTATTATCGATCCCAAGGCTGCAACTCGTTGCAGCTATTCCCATCGCTTGCAAACACGCAGAACAGAATTAATCCATTAACTACAAGTGCACGACAAACACCCTTTTTTCCTTCCGATCCTCGCGATCTAGCTTTTGGTTTTTAAATTTTTTAAAAAAGAACATTTTTTTTTTGCAGATTAAACAAGAATACACCCCCAACGTTAAATTTTTACATTACGAGACAAAATTGCTTTTTCAAACGAGATAGCCTTTTCAATCTTCAGCATTTTCGTGTTTAGAAAAAACGAGCAAACTCTCGTGCACGCAAAGTGTTGCGCGAAATTCAGCGCTAAATAAATAAACATAATTTAACGCTTGAATAATTCAGTCGGTCAAACTCAAACGCGCGCGCGCCAACTGAGTCCTGAAATTTTTCAAATATAGACAAGCCGAAATTACCATAGAAATTACAGAGAATTGGTCGAATTAAAATTTATTGCGTTTGATCAGGGGAGGGGCGGGGGGTAAGGGGCACCTGACGCCAATGCCGAATCGCAAATGAAGCGCGCGCAAGCTTAGCTAGCGCCGTTGAAAACCGGGGGAGGCGCATCGATCACCGGCAAACTTGAAGCGGGCACGAGCAATTAGCTCCAATTTTCATTTAGCCGCCGGGGAACAAGCTCTTCTTTTCCTTGCTATCCCGGTGACCGCTTAACTCGTCGTCCCGCGCCCCTCGCCCAGCAGCAGCTCATCATCGTCGAAAACGCGCTCCTTTCTTCTGATCTCTTTGGAGCAGTCCGCTCCGTCGGCTGCGAGAGATAAGTCTTTGTCTGCTCGCGGACATATCCAAAGCCCCCCCCAGAAATACCTCTACTTTGCATTTCCATGCATCTGCTTACCGGCAATAGATGCATACCATGAGCGCGCCCCCTGCAAATCCTTTTTATCGCCCGGCGAGCTTCCACCCCCCGTCCCCCGCCGCCGCCGCCGGCGTCCTCCGCAGCTCTTCTCCTCTCATCCGGCGGCTTTGCACGCGCGTGCACTCCCTCGCGCCTCGGCTATGACGTCGTTGATCCCCGGGCACATCGCGCGTATATGCCCGGGCCTGCTGGCTTTGCAAGTTCTTTGTCGGCGAGCCGGCGGCAGGGGTGAGAGAGAAGTGGGGACGGTCGCTCGCTACGACCGATCGACAAGACGGTCCATATTCATGACGGAAGAGCTTTTGTGAGTGAATCCCGCGAGCCAGAGGTCATTTCCGAGAGTCGGGCCTCGCTGTTTGCCGCCCACCCCCTGTGGCGCACACGCGAATCTATGCCCAGTGACGTTCCTCATTTCGCTTTTTTCCTTATCGCTTGTAGGCATGCCTCTGCTCTCTGATCCACTCCCTCCTCCCGTCGTGCGCCTCATTCCGCCAGCCTGCCTTTTATTTTACGCAAGTATATAGCCAACTGCAGCCGAGTTGAGCTTTTTTAATTCGCTCGAGCGCGGATCTATCTATTAACGCGTCCGTGCGTTGATACGAAAATTCGGAAAATGGATATTGCGAGTGAATTACAATTTGCGCTTGCGGAGGGTCAAACTATAGATTTCATTGGATTAACGCTCGATGAATGGTATCTATTGTTTAAACAGACGAAATTTTGACTCATAATAGCGCACAACAGTAAACTCATTAATTAGCCTGAGAATAAAATTTGAAAGGCATCCATCTCGAATGTTACGATACAAACACAAGCAAAAACTTCATAAATATATACAGCTAAAACGTGCGGGGTCATCAGTTCATCGACGCGTTCCCTGCAAAAAGCGCCGTTTTCTCGATGCCAGTAAACTCTTGTCCAGTCAACGCTTGATGACAGTAGCTCTTTTTTTTCGCCCGAACGAGTCACGCTCGACTAAACAGGCGTGCGTGTGCGAAGACGAAAAAAAAACAGGTGCGTCAGAAGTTTTCGGTTTAACTCCTTCGTAAACATTGGGCAAACGGAGAGACGAAGGGATTCCACTTGGAGAGGAGATCGCGCGAGAGCATATCCAGAGCGGCTCATACTGCCGGCGAGGGCTAAAAGAATATTCAGTCCGTGCGAGAGACTCGACAGTGTATGGCTAAGGGGAGGTATAACCGAGGCGAAGTCAGGGTTATTGCGGAGAACGCGGGGACTACGCAGGTATATAAGACGCGTTTCCCCTTCTAAAGCCACGCGGGGTGCTTTCTCTCCCCTTCTAGTGCGCGCATCTTCTCCCTTTCCGACGGCGAGGCGGGCCGAAATAATATTTTACGGCCCGATCGTGAGTATCCTTTATATTGCTTTGCTTACAGAACGCCTCGTCATCGCAAGCCGCTCCCACCTTATACCTCTAAATCAATACAAATTTCTCGAGCTGAATAAACGAATACTATAAAACGCCGTCGAGCTTTCTTCGGATATATAAGCGTCACGGGCTATACGAGCCGAGAAAATGGATAAATTTTCTGGAATAGATATACGAGCTCGAGTGAATTGGATTCGGCCGCACACACGCCCGCGTGCTTTACCTTTATTTTTTTTCTTTATATTGCGCTCGCGGACAATCGTTAACACCAAATTATTATTACAAGAGAGAATGTCGATAACAAATTGAGTAAACAACGTGCTATTTAGAGCTACATGGGAATAGATATTCGCGAAACTGCAATATGCAAAATAAGTCTGATTAGGTGTAAAGTCATTTGGGGTGTGCATGTGGAGTTGGAGCTTCGCTTCCATTACTCGACTTGCGCAGTTCTTACGCGGCCGCAAGCGCGTTATAAACTACTGCGGATGCGCGCACATTGGCACCCGTCCGCTTCCGCCATTATTTAATCCCACAATGTCACATATGCATGCCAGTCAACGTCATTGCCCGAGATATAATTATTATTTCATTTCTCCGCCCATATCTCCAGAGCTCCTCTCTCTCTCTCTCTCTCTCTCTGTCTCTCGTAGCTTTTAGCTCGTTCTACACCTCATTTATATAGCTCTCGCGCGCGGGGGCGCATGTACACGTTGCCGCGCGCAAATGTAAGCTTCATAGCCTGGAGTGCATAATTTGTTGTTTTATTGCCATTGAATTAATCTCGGCATGCTGACGGTGGCGCTTGGAAAATTTGCCAAGTAATATTATCTTGGTAAAAAGTTTATCATCAGCAGTATAGCTAGTCCTCCTTTCTTTTACAGCCGCGTATTTTTATAGTATAAGCCACTCTGTGATAAGGCAATAAACAAGGCAAAATTATTAGGGGAACAATAACAAATAGCTATATAAAAGGGGGAGGGTCGCGCGCGCGCGTTTATTAGAAAATGTCGATCGCAGACTCGCGCGACCAGCAAATGTTTACTATCGTCGATATGACATGTACACGAGTGAACCGCCGGCGGCGGAGGTAGGGGCATGGAGAGAGAAGGGGGTCAGGGCAAATGAGTTAATTATTTTTACTCCCCTGGCAAATGCGCGGGTCTGCAAAGGTCAAGAGGTGTTAGCCGCACCGCCTCGGCTAGCCTGCGGTGTGCCCTGGGAGGGGCTTCCCCGGAGTAATAACCCCGCGCGCGTACACGGAGCGTTGCCAATAACGCTTGCCCTCTCTCTCTTTACGAGCCAGGCTCCCGCGAAAATGGGCGCTAGCCCGTGTTTATAACTCTTGGGGGAAGAAACAGGCGTTGGGAGCTCGGCCAATGGACAGCGGCGGCGTAGCTTGGAAAAATGTCGTTGCGAGGCCACCGTAATCGCCGAACTTTCCCCTTACACCAGCCGACGACAGCCTTCTCGGCTCACTCGCCGCCCGCTAACTCCATTCGCACCCCGGCCACTTGGCAGTGACTGCAAATCACTCCTGGCGACGGAGCTTATCAGTCTTTTCTTATAGAAACAGAAAAAAAAACATAATTTTCTCTTTACTTAATGGCTCTCACTCGTCTCTCATCCCAAAGTTGAGCGCGTCGAAATACGAAAATTTATTTTGACGCGACTTTTATAAAATTAATTGGAAGAAAAAAAATTTCTATCAGAACAAAAAATGGGAATAAAATGATCCGAGACTTTAATATCGGTGATTTATTATACAGGTTCGAAGGTATATAATGGCAGTAGCTGAAAAGAGAGCGGCGCACAAAAAAAGAAAGATGAAATGTATTGGAAATTCTGGGAGAGTGCAAGAGTGCTCATTGAATCCGAAGATATTAGCCCGGGTAAAAAAGTAAGCTAGTCAGCATAACGAATTTCCGGGGCGCAAAAAAGAAATGAATAAACAACAATGGCTTCATTCATTTTGAGCTGGAGAATAAAGGAGACGACAGTAGCGGCGTCGGTGTCTCGGCGACAGCAGCAGGTGGAGGCGTCGGCCAGAGTATAAGGTAGAAGAGGCGCCGAGAGAGCCAGAGAAGATGGGGTAAAAAGGAGGAGGAGGCGGAGTGGAGGGGGTGACAGGGAAGAGGCACAAAGGAAAAAAGACGCGGCGAAAGCACACGCGCGAAAAGCAGCAGGAACGAGAGAGGAAAGATATTTGCGCCGGCAGATTCGTGGGGAAAGAGCTTTTAAAGTCCTTTCATCGGCGTCGCCGAGGCGTTGGCCTCGCCGCCGTCGCCGTCGCGCGGTCCCGGAAGTTCGTGACATTGCAGGAAGGAAAAGACTTTTATCTACGGGGGAGGTGCAAATTCCAGATAACCCATTCGGCGAAAAGCCCCTTTGACTCGCCCCCGCCGCGCGAGCTCGTCTCTCCTGAACTCTCGCCCTCTGCGCGCGCGAATATTGCGCGAGACAAAATATCCAAAGCCCAGGGCTAGCCCTGGGTTTCTACCGATGCTGCTGCTCTACTCTGCCATTGCGACTACTACTACTACTACTACTACAGCGGCGTGTGCTTCACTTTTTTTCCAGTTGCACACTCGATCTGCCCTTTCCACCTTTCGCTCGAGCGTTATACCATACCCGTTTTCAGTCCAGCTCTCCCCGATAAAATATCGCCGCGAGCACGTTGCGGCCGAGGAAAGTTAGTTACGCCGCGCGAATTGGTTACGCTGGCTCTCTCGGCTTAATACGCTTCGGACCGGGGCTCTCGATGAAATACAAAATAAAAGCCGTCCAGCCGCATCTCTGGGCCTCTATCAGGCCAATGGCAAAAAATGCTCGCTTATTCCTCCCCCTACGCTCAACCCCGCCTCTTTTCGATCAGCTATGGATATACACCGTAACGCCTCTCCCTCGCGCTTATTTGCACATTGTCAAAAAGTTTGACTGTGTCTATTTTAGCCATTGAACGAAAATTAAACTCCAACGTACGACAAACAATTATTCGTACAGCACAAACTCGAATAAGCTACTGGAAAATTCCACCTCGGAAAAAAAACTCCGACGTCGCGTGCGGAGTAAAATTCGAAAACTGATAGACTCGCGAGAATATAATAAAAGTGACGAGACGAGAGCAGGTGAAGTGGACGTTTGAAGTGTACATACGAGCGCGGGGAGTAGCAGGGTTGATAGGTTAAGCGTCGTCTCGATTTAGAAATCGACAGTTTTTCCGGGGCGGAGGGGGAGAGATAATCTTGCGGCTGAGCTGGCGCCTATAGACTGCTGCTCCGGAGGCGAGAGAAGACGAGGAGGCCGTGTAGGTAGGACGAAGGGCGTCCGGCGGGCGCGTGCTTTATCGGCAGCAGCGCGCCGGGCCGTCGTAATTGCGAGCCGATCCCGTCGGCTCGGCCCCCTTTTCCCTCTACACAAGCCTCGACACTGCAACCAGCTCTGAGTAATCGATCGCGCGATGTAGCACCGAGGAGGAGCTGGGTGGGGCTCAGGAGGAGGATGAAGAGAGTGAGGGGCGTCGGGGGCTGCCGGAGGAGGCCACTCGAGCCGGCTGCCGATATTATCGGCTTTGCATTATCGAGAAATTATAATTGTCCTTGGCACATACCGCTCCCTCGCGTGCTAGACGGCTAATATAGCCGGCGGTTTCTTGTCCTAGGATCCCCGGGCGCGCGCGTGGCCGGACGATTTAACCTTGTTGCGCTACCGATCTCCAGCACCGACAAAACTGAGTGCCTCTCCTCCTGTTTAATGCGGCTAACGAGATAAGGCTTTTATTATTCAGAGTTTTATTGTCGGCTAATCCGGCTAAGATTAGCGGGGATCGAGTAGCTCTCGAGATCATACTGATATTAGCGAGCTTTGCGCGACACCGTATATAGACTGTGTCATAAGTTCAAGTGCAGTATTCATAACTCGAACTTTTGGCAATCATCTTGGAGACTAGCTTGGGAGCTTGCAAGAGCATAAACCAGCTGAAATTAGCTTATTTCACGGGTCAGTGACAAATCAATTACATGGCTGAGGAAGCCAAATCACCGTCAAGCTCTATCCACCCCCACCCTTCTTTCTCTCTGTTTTTGGCAAATGCCAGTTGGACGGGCGATGTTACAGAATCGGCTCTGCCAAATCGGGTGACGCTTATTTCTCTCCCCTGCGCACTCCCGGAATGCCCGGTGTGTTGTTCTCCGGGCGCATATTACGTTCCATCCGATCGAGCTTTTTGCAGCTAATTTAATTGCGTTAAAACACATATAAAATAACTCGAATTTCAGCAGACTCGCGCGCGCGTATGCAGCGAGCGAACGAGCTCGGGCGTTTACAATTTTGCCTCGATTAAAATCGGGGATTTTTTTAATAAATTTTAGCCTCTCTCTTTTATAATTAAATTGACCCCTTTAACGCTGCCGCATAGGGTTTACACAGCGCTATACACAATGTATGCATATATACGCGCGCGCAGCGAGAGCAGAGGGAAATTCAAAAAATTAATAACGGACTAATATGCAGTACGTTTGATTAAAATCAATAAAGCCACTGGCTCGTTATTCAGCCGGCGTAATCAACAGGCATCAAAAATTTTATTCACATGCGTAACATTGCAACGAGGCGCGCCTCTCCCTTTTTTCATTAATTAAACTCGCCAATAAGGACCTATCGAGAAGCTGTGCGTACAGCGTTTTACGAGCAATAAAAATTGTTTCACCGAACCAGGAAAGGTCGTTAGCAGACTCTCGCGAGACCGACTGGCCTACACCGCAAATAACGCAACTTTACCGTAGGATATGGGGCTATGAAGATCCAAGAGACAATATCGGCTCTCTCGCTCTTTCTTCGCGCGTCAGAGAAGTGACGGCGAGAGCAAGCGTGACAGTGAGCGAGGAGGCGGGATCGACGGGTGGGCCGTCGGGGTCGCGCGCAGCAACACCTCGAGCCCGGGAACGCGGCACGTTCGCCCCCTATACACTCCTCCACGGCTGCACGTACAGACATAGGCGCCAAGGGGAGTCCAGAGCGCGGGGGCAGGGGCACCCGACACCGTATTTTTCAAAGCCGTCAAAAGCAGCCTGGCACATTTATCCGCGGCCAGTGTTTGAAAAATTACAGTTGCTCGGGAAAATAAATAACCCTATGGCGCAGAGCCCGCCGACGCTACTGATGCTGCTACTGCTGCGCTGCTGTGTATATACCGCTACTCCTGCTATTGCACATCTACAACACACGGACTTGTGGACACGGGCCTCTCGAAAGCTCTCTTTCTCTTTCTCTTTGGAGCTTTCCCTTTCTGCTAGGCTAGAAGCTTGGGAATGCTGCTCGGACAGGCCAACGGGAAAAGAATAAGAAAAGGAAGCTGTCGGGGAAAAGCAGTTGCCTAGTGATAAAGTGTCGTCTCGAGCCTGCCGTCGGGACGAAAATGCGCATTGACCTATTGTTCGGAAGGAAAAGTGCTCGCGACAAAGAAACTCTCCGATCTAATTAGCTCTGCTCATCGCGTTTTCTCTCCGCTTACTCTATTAATGTACGAAACTTTCACGACTTGATGTTTCTACATTAAATGTGAACGTTATTTGGTTCCTTTTTTTTTCTTTATTTATTTATTATCGTGAGATTTTTATTGAGAAAAAAATGTGTCTTTTCGAATTGCGAAGCCGTCAAAAGGATCGCTTTTTCATTTCGTTCATTGAAGCGTTCGAGTTAATTTTAATCGGAAAATGAACGGTTAAGTGCGTTCCATCTATATTGTCGATAGAGAGAGGTATAGAAAAAAAAGGAATATTCTTTCTTTCTTTTTTTCGATAAAATCAGCTCTTTTTCCGTGGAAAAATCTGTAGCGATAGTAATGAGCCCGATTGAAATAGGCAATTAATTAGCACAACATGCCCGGCGAGATAGGGGTAAAAGTGAAAGGCGAAAAGTGAAGTGTAAAAACATGAAATTACCGCTGTGGGCTTGGCATTAGCCGGCGACGATGGCGGGCGGTCCATCAAGCAAGCCCGTAGAAATTGAATTCGGTTTGGCTGATTGGCTTCTAATTTACCATGGTAATTATTCGATAATTATAAGGGTGTGCTTGCCGCCGAGCGAGCTAGACACGCCGGCAGTGGCCAGCGAGAGAGCGTCGTGAGAGGGCGGCGAGACGAGAGCCATTGTGCAGCCTCTCTCAATCGCGCATCATCGCCGCGAATCGAGAGGAGCCGAGGAGAGAGAGAGACTAGGACACCTTCCGCAAAAGCCACATGGGCGGTACGTCTCCGGCGATCTCCTCTCGCGTCACTCGGCTAATTATCACCCCAGGCGAATTCGAGCAAAGATAAAAGAAAAAAACGGTGACCAGCAGAATCAGCAGGAGTATCAGGGCGAACGAAGTGAAGGGGGGGGATGGAAAATTAAGTGCGTCGCCGGCGGGGACTGGAGGAAGTAATTGAATTTGCACGGACGAGCCATAAGCGGACGAGATGGAACGAGAGCGAGAGAGATAGAGCCGAGGTGGGAGAGAGGCAGAGCGTGCTGGCCGTGTTTGCGTGCCGGGCCGAGAGCCCCGACTCCGTTCCGTCGAGCCCATACCCGCTTTGGCCCTGCTTCTACCGTCCGCACACGTATACGGAATTACGCGCGATGCTTGACGATGAAGTGATTAACAGTGCAATTTGGCAGGACAACGATTACGGCTTAAGTCTCGCGATAACGACAATCTACCCTCACCCCCCCCCCACCGCCCCAGCCCTATAGCCAGGCCGACTAGCAAATAAGCCTCTATCAATATCTCCCGCGATGGATAAATATCGATCATATCCTCCGTCACTACAGCCTCCAGAGTTATGCTATATTTTTTCTCTCCCCCATCCTTTTTGCCATTCGCGTTTCCGCGCGCGCGCATATAAAAGTTGGAGTAATTTGTTGTTTTCGCATGTGCCGCGGGGGGAAAGGGGCTGGTGGCTGCGGGAGAGAGAGAGAGGGGAGGGGCTTGTGGCATTCGAATGTTTTACGGGCTTTTCGGAGTTGAAGTAAACACGCAATTTTCGCAATAAAAATTCAGGCGACACGCGCTTAACAATGCGCAGAGAGACGTATACACCGGATCCAGCGGGCGCAACATGAATTTTGAAATTCGCTTTCGAAATTAATAGTTTTCATGAGCATACCGCCGAAGCTCGTATTGTCGAGTGTGCGGCCTCGCGCTATAACCAGCGCCAGACCAGGCTATCTACAAACTGTTGTACAAGCGAGACAGAGAGGGGGAGGCTCTGTAGCGGGGGTGAGCAAGGGGGGGCCGAGTCGGAACGCGCGATAAATGGACTGTGTACATTTCGCGAGAAAGAAGAGGACAATTTATGGGGGCGTCGGCTGGTTTCGGCCCGGCTGAAATTGATGATGTACCATTTTTGCGATAAGAGTTTCCATTCAATACGCAAAAAGTCTCCGGGCCCATATAATTCCATTTCCGAGACTTCTTTCAAAGCTCGTTTTGCACAGCTGAGTGTGTGTACACGAAGCGAAGCGTAGAGAGAGCTAAAGGAAGAGCGCAGGGTAGCAAGGACGAGGGGCTTTGTTTACCGATCCGTAAACGTCGCAATTATCGGCAAGCCACGATGATAGGTATTCAGTGCCCATGCAATAGCCTACTCGTGCAGCCTAGTAATGAAGCGAGTGTCTTAAACGCATAACCCCCCTCTTGCGCCAGACGGACTTCAGCGCTTTAAAAGAAGATGAATCAATTCGGATGATTATTCGTGATTAAGGAAGCAGGCTCACAGAGGGGAGACAAGGCAAAACGATGGAAACAGGAGAAAAGGACAAAAAAAATAAGAGACGTACGGAGAGATAAGAGAGACTTTCCTCTCTGGATTAGCCAGGAGAGAAATGAGATGTTGAAAATTTATATCGTTGTTTTCATTAGCTCGAGTGGCGGATACGCGAAGCTCTCGGAAGTCGCGGCGGCTGCTTCGTTAGAGCAGAGAATGAGAGAGCTAGCTGGGGGAGCACATCAGCAGCCGCAGCAGCAGCCTCGAGGCGCCACGTAGCCGGCTGAAAATCGCGGCCGCCGGGGGGGAGTACTGCCGGCGGAAGTCGCAAGGACGAGTAGGAAGAAGAAGAAGAAGAAGCAGCCGGAGCCTGTGTGCAGGAGAAAGAGCAGGAGAAGAGGGCTGCTCGGAAATTCCGGCTCTCCCTCTCGGGCTGCTGCTGGCAGCAGTAGCCGTGGCTCGCCGAAGACTAACTGCGCGCGATTATCCGGCGCATTATATGGCCGCTTCCTGTTGGCCAATATTTGCGCGAGCCAAAGTTCAGGAGGGCGACTACTGTCCGCCGGCTCTACGGCAACCAGCACAGCCCCCCCCCCGTCCTCTATCTGCTGCGCTAGCCAGCTCCGCACCGAGCGCTATATCTAACCATCTACCCTACTCTCCTCCGTCTTCTCCAAGCTGGGCACACTTTCCACGTCGGGGATTAGCTCTTTGTCCCCGTGACTCTGTAATGGGAATCGTCGGGCCGCGCTAGAGCCGAGAGGGGGCGAGGACTGTCTCTCGGCGAAACCGACATGACCGAATTAATATTCATCCGGCCGTTTTATAGCGTGTCTCCGCGTCATTTCGCTTCCGCGCCCCCCCTCCCCCCTCGGCCCATCCTCTTCCCTTTCACCTCCTCCTTCGCTTGGATCAAAAACGTCCTCCAACTCGTTGAGGCCAAAAGATCTCCTCTTCCCTCTTTCACCTCCCCCCCGCCACCCCAATCCTACCTCGAGCAACCAGAATTCTCTCTTTACCTCTTTCTTTTACTCTCTCCCTCTCTCTCTCTTTCTGCTTCGCTACTATAATTACGAAATTTCCAATCCCGTGAATAGTTGTCTGCCGAGAGGTCGCTTTATGAGAGGAAAACGGAGAAAAACTCGTTAAGCTCGGCATTTTATCTGCTCCTCGTTTTTTGCCTCTCCTCCTTCAGCCTCTCCCCCTCCTCGTCGGGTTCTCTCCACGATAAATGGCTATTCATTTTCTTACGTCATTTAAATATAACTTTAAGCGAACGAGGTAAATATCCCGGCTCCGGTATAGCACTTCATTATACCTATATGCGACTCGGATTTATTGTTTCCTATGCTAAATCACAACTCGTTAATGATTTAACGAACTACTTGACCTATTTGCGTCGGCAACAAAAAGCCGGCCAATCCCATCTTTCTCTCCTTCTCGAGCAGGAGCGCAAGAGCGAGAGGGCAATTTTGGCGAGTCCGGATTCGAATAAACTTAAATGGCAAATGTATCTCTTGAAAAAGAAAAGGCAAGTCGCTCTCCGGCGAACTAGTAAAATTTGCTAAAATATCGTCTCGAATTTCTTTCGGCAAACATATATAACATCGGAGGTGTAGCGCGTGGAAAAAGTTTAGAAAGTCTTTACATTCATATTTATGCATTGAATTTTTTTTCTCACCTCCTACTCTCTCTCTCTCCTCCCTGACAGCCATCCAGCTGGTATTAAAAGCTCCGTCGCTCGAATGCGTTTTATTTATCGTCCGCCGCTTCTCTCTCCCGCCTACGTTTCCCTCCCGCCCCCCACATACGTAATCAGAGCGAATCAATCATTCCGCGTAACACGAAAATTTGCAAGACTTCAACGTCTTCCCCTAGCCGCAAATGCATTATTTATAAAAGCCAGCGAAAGCTTGCCTGCCTGCCTGTCGACGGATAAAAATTAGTAAAATACTCGCTTCGGTTTGTTCGCAATCGACGAAATATAAACGATCGGAGGAAAAAAGAGAAGCAGCGGGGGGAAAAGCCCGGTTGCTCGGCAGTGTGAACCGAAGGAGAGGGATGGAAAAAAGAACGAAAGAGAGAAAGAGTAACAGCAACAGCAGGAGAGAGCGGACTAGTGCCGGTCTGCTGCGGTATAGCGCGCAAGGGAAAAAGTTAAAAACTGACGGTATTTTATCGGGAACGAGAGAGAGAGAGAAAGAGAGCTCCCGACGATGGGGGGGATTTGCGCAAGAAAAAAAGCTCGACAAAGAAATGGAGGATTCGCGCCTCTCGATCACGCGTGACGTGTGCGCGCGCTTCTCTCAACGCTAGCCTGGGGGGGGGGGCGGCTCGGTGCGTTTTACGCCGAGCGAACTTTAATCGAACAACTTTTGGATATTTTAATAAACATGCCGCCCGACACGTCAATGGGTCCTTGCTGTGATTGATGAATAACGCCGAGAAAATAACAATAGCCACGACGGCAATGTCAAGCGAGCACACGTACCACCTTTATATCTCGAGCTATTCGACCTCGCTGCTATGTATACTGTATTCTTTTCGCTCTCTTGCGAAAGCAGTGAAAAAGTACGTACTTACGTTTTCCCGCGAAAATTTTTCTCCGCCGATTTTGGGAATTTCACTTGACGTATGTTGTTTGCCGCGGAATTTTCAGCTGGACCGAACAAATGGTTTTTCATTTCTCGTTAAATCTGTAAACAAGAGGAAAAATGTATATTTTTTACTAAAGTTAAATATTGATACTATGTATATAGGCTACATAGTGAATAAGAAATTTATATTTTTTAATAAAATAATATTTTAAATAACCGAGTAAATATATATGGTATTTTAGTGAAGGATAAACTTTGTATACAGTCCTGCTGGAAAATCTCAGTGTGCCTCTACTAAAAATTCGAAAAAGAATTATTGGAATTCTTTGACATGTTTGTTACACAAGATAGGGAGGTTAGTTAGTATAGTAATTTGCTATTCGTAATGGATTCGTTTTAATTAACGTGACTACAAAGACAGGTGTTAAATCAAGTATATTATGTACTCGCGTATAAAAGCTAGTCGGAAGTAAGAAGACTCGTTTAGTTAAGTGAATGATATTAAAAAGAGAGAGGAAAAAAGGAGGAGAAGGAAAAGAAAGGGGAACTGGGAAAGCTAATGAAATTAGCGTTGAAGTGAGTAGACAAAGCAAAGCCTTTGGTGTGTCGTGCGTCAAAGTGGCAATTTCTAGCCCAACAAACAGCAGTGTAAAATAGTAAGTGTCCCTAATCATGTCAGCGACGCACTTTACGTTATTACACTGCTCACGAGAGATAAGAGTGAAGAAAGCGTTTAGCGGAAAGTTTGGGCGGGCATGAGCTCAAGCCCATCTCTCTCTCTCTCTCTTTCACTCTCTCAAGAGAGGGAGGGTGTGTGTTGGGCGGCGAGAAGGGGTAAGAGAGAGTCTGGGAGGCCCTCCTCGTCTGCGTAAACAGAAATTAATTAAAAGCAACCTCGAGAACAATTCCTTTGTAAGTTGCAAGCGGGGCCAAAAGTGTGCGCGCGCGCGGCGACGCTGCCGCTGGCGCGCGCACGCATGCACGAGTTTTTGCTCGCAAATTACTTAAACGTCAATTTGCCCGCACAGCGACGAATTATTATTCTATTATCGCGCAACTGTCGGCCCTAGTTTCCAACTCGCTCAGTTGCCATCTCTCAGCCCCATCCCCCTCCCTCAGCGCCTTCCCCCCACTCCTCTACCGCCGCACCTAGCCCTTTTTGCACACTTAGCTTAACGAAAATTTTAACTGTTTTCTGCTGGGCGATAATTTCTCAAACTTCGCGTGTATTGTTACCGCCAGCAGCGGTCCAACAAAATTTGACGTATTTCGGATGTTTCGCTTGAAAATGTCCAGAGAGAGGGAGTCAGTCGGCGAAGGAAAAAAAATCTGCAAAATTGGAGTTTTCCTTTTTTACGCTTTTTTTCTATTTCGCACTGGGGGGGGGGGGGAGAAAAGGATATTTTTCAGTGGCATAGGCAAAAAAATAAATATTTAAATGTAAAAAGCTTTTTTCATTCAGAACGAAGAAAAATTCTCCCATTTCAATCAGAAAAGTTTAAGTACATGGAAAAAACAAAGTTTGCGGGGCACTAAGGATAAAATGGATTTAAAAAGTTGAGTTATCCGTCGTCCGGTTCGATATACTTTTAAAATTATTAAATTCATCTGCTTTCTCTTGGCATGAGGCTCTATATACCGTTATTGGCTTATTTTACTTACCCGACGTGACGGAAGTAGAGGAAAGAAAGGTCCGGCAACCGCAAGAGGCCCGCGTGTTTTTTTACATTTTCTTAATTTCGACGGTAAAACGCAAATCCCTGCGGGCTTATTTAGTCCGGCCTTCCCCCCCCCCTCGTTTTCCTCTATAGTCGTCTGGGCATTGCGCGCGTCGGAATTTTGGAATAAAAGTATCAGGGCCGTCGAGAGAGAGAGAGAGCTTGCTTGGGCGCACGAAAATAATTTTCTCTCTCAAAGACATTCCTTTAAGCGGCTTGATTTATCTCAGTCAGATGGGAATCGTTTATTTCCCGGGACTGCATCCTTTGCGTATCGCGAGAAGGATCCCGGCCAGCGGCACGCCGGCAAAAGGAGCGCGCATCCAAGAGCGAGAGCTAGAGAGGAAGGGAGGAAGGCTCGCGTAAAAAGAGCGCCGGAGATAAAAGGAAGGAAGCAGCAGCAGCGCAGGGAGAAGCGGGCGTAGGGAGGGCAGGCAAGAGGGATGCCAGGGGGACCGCCGGGGGAAAAACAATGGGGGCAGCCGGGGCCAGCAGCAGCATCAGCACTACAAGAGCCGAGAGAGAGGGGGGAAGAGAGAGGAGAGGAAGCAGGGCTTACGATTTGGCAGAAGAAGCCATCCGGAGACGCGCGAAGCGGACGACGCGGCCTGGGGGGGGGGGGGAAGAGGTCTCGGGGGCTGGAGGTGGCGGGGCCAGCGAGAGCTAAGTTCCAGATTTCCCAAACTCCGAACTGTTAATTGGTTTACTTCGTGCTAGTATCGCGAGCCAAGGAACTTTCCCGCTGCGAGAGAAAGAGAGCGAGTGAGTGAGAGTGAGTAAGCGAGCAAAAGAGAGAGAGAATAGGTATTTCGTTGAGTGGAAATTGTTTTGGGGAGGGCCAGCTCTCTTTTTCTTCTTTTTCTCCCTTTCCGCCTGGCGCGCCGGGTTTTACACATCGGATGCAAGGACGATTGAATACTTTCTTCCCGAAAAGAAAAGCCCCATTCCTCCTCCCCCTTACCCCGAGAGAAGCGTCCTCCACTGTCCTCCGTCTTTCCGTTTTTTACATCCGAGCGCGCGAATGATCGCGTTCTCTCGCCTCTCGGCTTCGGCCGCCAGTGAAAAAGAAGACCAAGGGAGAAGGAAAAGAGGGGAAAAACGACGAGAGCAACTGTCCGGAGGAGTATAAGATTCCCTGCTCGAGATTATAGCTTGGACACTTTGGTAAACAGTTGAGATTCCGTGTTGCACAAGTGTGTCACGATGATGATGATGATGATTGCAACGACTCTCATTTTTGCCGACTACTTTCCGCGCGTCCACTCAAGTTAAGCAGTTAACGTCAAACTCGATCGTCGAACTTTTTTCTCAACGCCGGCGCAAATAATCACTTTGCTAATCAAAGCAATCTATTGCTACGGTTATATGCTCGTATAGAAAGCATCTACCGCGAGATCTCTTTATATCACCCGGGGGGAGGGAAAAATGTTTCAGAAGAGCCGAGACCAAGCGGGGAGGAAGTAAATTTTGCAGACGCGTCGAATTTAGGCGGCGTAAACTAACGAACTTCAAACATCAGACCGAGAGAAAGTCCAATATTCAAATGCTCAAACGTCGGAAAGTTTCAAAGGCGGGAGAGCGGCTTTTTATGAGGGAGTGCCGCGAAAGTTTCGCGCAGATACAATATTTGGATAATGTACAATTGTAATCAGGCGTAAACAGATGATTATTCGTTTAGATTAATTTAATTATTTTGTGCTTCGAAACAGTTAAGCAACAATGTTTAATTGTATTTAAGTTGCTGTTGTTGTTGCTGCAGTTGTTTTTAGTGCGGTCGGTGCTCCGGCGTGCCGGTAGAACGTGACGAGCCTTGAAATACAGGCAAGTAAATGGAGCGGCGTAAAACACCAGCAAAGAGTAAAGGGATAAAAATAAGGAGAAAACGTTGGTGGGGGAGAGGAAAAAAAGGGAGAGGGCACGGGAGAGCGAGAGGAAAATCTCTCTCTCTCTCTCTGCCTTCCGCTCGACTTGATTTTCAATAATCGACATAATTAAATAGAAATAAATTGAGCGGTTTTTAGCCACCGGCAGTTGGCGACTTGCGGTCGAACCGACTCGAGGGCTGCCTGGCTAGAGGGAGAGAGAGTTATGGTTCTCGGAGTTATATGAAAAAGTCGAATAATCAGGAGGTGGCCGGTGGCTCGAGAGAGAGCTGCAAAGGGCCCGAGGGATCGAGCAATATTCCCTGGAAAATCGGTGCTCTAAGAAAGAGGGGGGGTCAGAGTTTGACTCTGGCTTCTTGCCGCGCAATTTGTTATTCCGAGCGGGCGATCCGCGTTATATCCGCGAACGGCTAGCGCTGCTGTCGCTGGATAATTTTATTCGCGAATTTAACGGGGCGCGGCCAATCGAAGAGTGGCGCTGTTTGCCGAGGGAGAGAGAGAGAGAGCGATCTCGGGGCGGCGCGGCCGCGCATATGTCCCCTCGATATTTTACGAGTCGCGCCGTCATGCAAAGTACACGCCGCGGCAGAAGTAGTAGTGCCGGTAGGAGCCCCGACGAGCCTGCTACTACTGCTGCTCGAGCAGCGCGCAGTTTGCACAAGATTTATGGCCGGGCGCCGCAGTCCATTAGAGAGCAGAGAGAGAGAGAGAGAGAGCGCTGGGCCCGCGGAATTCGCCGTCGTCCTACGAATCGACTGGCTCCCGGGGTATAACCGCCACCGGCTGCCGAGAGCCTGCCCCCTGGAATCAATATTCCGAAGAGACTCGGATGGAAGCGGCTCGGGGAGGCAGAAGAGATGCGACGGCATGCTCCTTCTATACTCGTGCTCGGCCGGCAAAAAACAAGCCGCGGAAAATGAGAAAGTGGAAATAGGGCCAGCCAAGGTAGTGAGTAGCGAAAACTCGGCGCGGGGGCAGAAGCCGATGCTTGCCGTCTGAAAATATTGATACTTTAACGAAGGAGAAAACTTTGGCCATTCGCTCGCTCTCTCCCTGCGACTCTCGGCAGAGTTCCTGCCTCGGCGCCCGGTATTGACAGTTTTCTTCTCCTTTTTACGTCTCCGCATGGCAGCCCGGGCCTCGGCCACACTTTTCTATCTCTTACACATACAGCCCTCTCGCTGGCAAGCCCACCTGTGCTGCACGTCTGCAGGCCGCAGCAGCAGCAGCCGCATCATCGCATATTACTTGTAAAACTTCGGCCTCGCTTGCTCCGGCTTACAAATAAACGGCGCGGCAGAGATTACTCGCTCTTCGGTGTACGGCAGAGGCAGCAGTCGCTTTGGCGGACATCAGTCCTCTTTACTGTTGCTCGATAATCCACCGACCAGCTGCTATTGGACATGTCGGTCGCGAGCAACGAGCTTTTACTAAAGACGCAAGGTAAAAAACAAAAAGACGACCAGAAGGGAGGGGGCAGACTGGAAAATAACGAGGACACGTCTCGTTAATCTTGTGTTTCGAGGCGAGTGGGAAAGCACTCGACGCGATATCGGCGCGGTATTAGTTGCGCGAAAAATAATGAGCCGGGCATTTGTTCATGAGAGCGCGTGTTTGTGTTTATCCGAGGACCCTCGAGCTTACAAGTAAAACAAAGCTCCCACTGTCCCCTCCCCCATCCAGCCGATATCCCTTTCCAAGGCTCCGCACATTTATCCTGCCTAATATTTTGAGTCTCGCTCTTGCTTGTTTTTTTCTCTCTTCGCTCGAAAAACCCTTTGTTTGGCCTTGTAATTTTACGGAGGTAAATTTACATCTAAAAAGCAAAGCAATTTATTCGGATAAAAAAAAATGAGATTTACATTTTTAACATTCACGAGGCGATACGTTCGGCATGGCAGAAATCAGAAACTACGGGGCTTGAGGTAGGAATCGCAACGGATTTCGAGATTTACTGGTTTCTACGTTTAGTCGCATAATCATACATAGGTAGGCGCGAGAGCAGCGCGCGCGGATGTACCGATGTTTAATTTATGCGCAGCATAGATCACCAGCCGGATCGAGCATATCGAGAGGCGATAAGAGACCTGAGAGAGCAGCTACGGGGCCTAACAGAAATTGAAAAAAGTGTCGGGCTACGAAGGGAGGAAGATGGTCTCGGGGTTATCGAGAGCTGAGCTCGTCATTTCCCGGGGAGTTCATCTCGAAGGCGCAATTTTTCACGCGCGATGAGCTGCTGGCCCGGTCGAGCAGTTGAAAAGCCAAAAAATCGCGAGGTTGGCCAGTTGGAGACTGCCGATTGGCTGGCGCGTGTGTATAAGAGAGACGCGACGGCCCGGCGCAATGAATCACCGCTCGACGAGACATCGGGCCTCATTTATAAAGCAAATAAATCTCGCGGCCCGGCAAACTCCTCGGATCCCAGGCTGGCCTGCTCTAGAAAGAGAGAGAGAGAGCAAAAGGAGAAATGGCAAAAGAAGTGGTGGAAGGGGACAGCTGCTAGAGCCCCCGTTCCCTCGTTCTCGAAGGATATCGGGGCAAGTAGCAAAGGATTCGAGAGAGAGAGTGCTCGGTTGTGTGCGTGGGAGGAGGAGGGTAGAGGTACATAGGCGGCCGGCTAAGTTATCGCATTGGCGGATTGTCTGAGATGCAGCCGCGATTCAACATCCGAGCGGGCATCTCTCCAAGAAATGACGCATTAATGGCCACGCGAGCCATTCATTCTCGAAAACAATGTTCTAGCCGCTTAAATCACTGCTCGGACCCGGGATATGTCTGCCTCTCTCCCTCTGCTCTGATATAGATAGAGGGAATGTCGGCTCTTGGCGCGTCCAGCTCTCTCGGTGGCGCAGCTGTCTTTGTTCCGAGCTCGCTCGCGGAGCTTTTGCTTTCGGATTCCTCGCTCTCCGTACATATTGGCCCCGGAGTGCAATTGAGTACCTAAGCAATGGCTCGCGATTGCGCTTGACGCACAGACGTCCCACCTGCTTGCCCTCCCTGCCTGACTCTCCGCTCGCTTGCTTGCTTATTTGCTCGCTTGCTTGCTTGCTCCCCGGCTCTTCTGTCCTACACCTTCTGTCTCTCCATCTTCATCCCTTTCCTCCCTCCACCCCTTCGCCCCTATTAACCCCTTGTGTCCTAAAGAAAGCCTCGTGCGCTGCAAATGCGTGTATATGAACTCAAGCTATAGAGGAAATTCGGTTATTGTCAACAGCGAAGATGATAATAATAATCGTTTGCGCCAAATGTCGCCGACGTTT
Source organism: Anagyrus pseudococci (assembly GCA_030522585.1). NCBI lineage: Eukaryota > Metazoa > Arthropoda > Insecta > Hymenoptera > Encyrtidae > Anagyrus > Anagyrus pseudococci. Next base: position 4,717 of record JAPYYQ010000651.1, on the reverse strand, counting down.
GCAGGATGGAAAGTCAAGAAGGTCTGAAATTGACAAACTTCGCGTGCCCGCCGCTGCAAGCTCATTTCAGCTATTATTTCAGCCCTGTAAAATTGCTCACCTACTCGTTCTCGGACTTTGTTTATTTACCGATATATCGGTAGATTATAAATCAGCCGGAATATTATCTAAAATGCGCACGGAATAAATTAAGATATTTCGCATTTAAAGGCCGCAGCACTGCGGCATGGGATGGGATTGGGGCTACGCGACCGGACTAATTAAAAATACCGCTGCGTATTTGAAATATGATTGGTACACGCGCGCATTATAAACAGGCTTTATTGATTGCCTCATATTGCCATAAAGAAAAATATAGCATCGTACGTTAGCCTACGAATATATGGAGGAGGCCGTAGGCATTATGTTTGCAATCGTTAACGCACATCGCCGAAATTGTCGAGAATAGGATTTATTTGATCGACGTGCCCGAGCCTAGAACAGACAATAATAATAAAAAAAACGCGGGTGAATCATTTTTCTGGCGAGCATCATCGCCAGAGTTTTCATTTAAGCGATACTGTTTTCCAAGCCGCTTTACTTTTGCCGCTCCACCATCAACGTATTATATATGTTATAGAGAGAGAAAGAGAAAGAGAAGGAGAGGGAGGTTTAATTAAATGAGAATTTTAACGCTTATTTTTAATGCGCGTACTTTCATTAAACGCATCTTTAGCGCCGTGGCTTAACGTCCGGCGTGTGCGGGCTAACGTAAATTTACGACACTGCCTATATAATTCCGATCACTATCGCAAAAACACAGAGGGGCACCCATACGAACGCGAAACTCGAGAGCGAACTCTCTCCTACCCATGCGCGCGTGTAAACCCATATACCATACGTGTATTCTTTATTTAAAAGCGAATTTTAATTGGAAATGATCGCCAGGGCCGTTTAAATGAGACAAAGAGAGGAGATTAAAAGTAGAGGGAAAGGGAAAGAGAGATTCGATAAACGAAGAGGAAAGGAAGGGGCAGAGAGAGAGAGAGAAATCTGGAGCAGGGCGATAGAATATTCCCGGTGCGCCGTTTTGTTGGCGCAAGCGTATTTCGGAGAGGAGGGGGAAATCAATGGCTTATCCCCGAGTTGCGTCGTTGGTCGCGCAGATCATTCGCCAGGATTATTTACGACATATGTTTATCAGAAGTATAGCATCGACTTTGCTGACAGGAGAACTCGCGTGTAAATCCTCATCAGAATAGGCAATGCTCATATATACACTATAGCGCGCGCTCAAGCCTATGGCCACTTGCATAATCGACCTTCTCCTCTTCCCCCACATATATATTTATACTCAAGCCGTGAAATTAACTCGTCTCTGCCGACTAATTAGCAAATGAATAATCATTGTCCTAGGCATACAGCGACCGCGTATGTATATCTATGGATTCCTCAATGATTTCTCTTCTGTTTAACTGTCGAATTAATGAATGACGCTCAATCTGATCAATTTGCGTCTTTGCTTAAAGGACGTTATTGCAAACCTTTTACCCAATTAACTTTTTCTTTGAGCTTTTTCACGATACATATTTTTTTTCTTCATTCAATATCAAGCAAACGCATTCAGAAACTTAACGATCCCAGTCTACTAAACAGAAAACACGAAATAAAAAATGAATTATGAAAATGCATTAAGTAATAAGCCATTGAAAGCATATTCTTATGAAGTTGCGTTTAATATAAAAATTGTTAATATAAAAATATTATTTCTCCTTTCCGCCAACGGCGGGTAAAAGGCGTTAGAGGATTATAAATGAAAAAGAAAGAAAAAAAAACGGAAATGCCGATGCTTCGGTAGGGGGGTGGTGGTGGCGGTATAGAGAAATAAAAGGGGAAAAAGAGGCGAGAGAAAGAGCCGGTAATGAAATGGCGTGCGAGTAAACGCTTTTAGCCGAGAGTCAAGAGGATAGGAAAAGAGATCTTGCTCATGTTACCAGCTCAATTGCTGCCAAGTGGACAGTGTCCAAGCGTAACGCTGTCACTTTATGTTATCCAATCAAGTGTAGCGACGTAAAAGTAGCTGCCTCAGCAGCACCAGTAGCGGTGGCACTAGCAGCAGCACCAGCAATAGCTCGGTACATTGTACGTGAGGTCATGTTCCTCAACTGACTTTAGATCGTCCTCTCTCGCCCCCCCCCCCTCTACCCATCCCTGACTCGCCTCGGTTATGTGTACGTTCGGACGTATAATCATACACGAGGTATATATAGTTATGCATTTCCTCGCCGCAGCAGACATCTCTAGAGAATGACGCTTTCCTCTCTCTCTCACTAGAAGTTGACTCATTGGAAATTCAGATTCAATTTTTAATAAATTTCCCGACACGCACGTAAAAACAAAGTTTTTCTTTCGCGCTCGCGCGCACACACTGCCCTCCTTCCAAAAAAAAAGGAGATGTGCATGCGGGACTCGCGAGAGGGGAAATCCGTTTTTAAAAGCGTAAACTTTTGCGGGAAATTCCCGACGCGGCAGAGTAGTCAGAGTAAGAGAGAGACAGAGTGAATAGGAGAGGGAGGGAGAGAGAGCGGGAGCAAAGTCGCGGATTGGCTTGCTTGAATTTCCTTATTTGTTACAAGTTTGCTACTGACGATGCTACTTTGAAATCCCGGATCTCTATTCAGATTTTGCAAATTCGGCTCACGAATGCGACATGAAGATTTTACGAGGCTCGCGCGCGATGCCGAGTTGCCGCTTTCTCCCTCTCTGCCTCTCTCTCTCTCTCTCTCTCTCTCTCTCTATCTCTCCTTTCTCTTCTCTATTCTCCAGGCCGTTGGAGCTCTAACCCCCTCGCCTCTTGTCCTGCCTATCTCAAGCTCTCGGGCCCCAGCTCCCCACGGGCTCTCACGAGACGGTGCGAAGTCCGTGAAGTTTCAATTTTCCGAATACCCACGTGAATTGAACTTTGCGAGTTGACGACGGTTACGGGCGCCGTTACGACTCTGGCCAAGTATAAGATGAGACACACGCCGGCCTTCTCTCTCGCCTCTGTATCGCTTTAACTTGCCGCCTTCTTTTTCTTCTTCAAATGCCTCCTACTGTGCTTAGGGCCTCTCGATCATACTAAAGACTACCGGATTATTATCGATTATTTATACCGGCAAAGCGAGCTAGAGAGAGAGGGCTTGAGGGTGAGAAGGAGAGAGAGAGCTGGATAAATGGAATTGCTAGCTCATTCCCACGAGGCTACTCGAGACACGAGGCTGGCTTTAACTTTTACTTTTCCCAGCGAATCGCTTTTCCCCGACTTTTTCGCTTTATCGAAATTTTTAGCAGTCAGCGCACTCTCCTTGCTTCAATTAACGTGGATAATTAAGAGAAATGAAAAAATTTTTAAAAAACTCCCCAAACCGCCCCCAATAATTCATAAAGATCAAACTGGAAAGCAAGTTTCGGTATAGAGACAGAGATACTATTATGACTTTTCATTGCGCCGGGCAGCAATAATACAACGTCATCACAGGGTCGTTGCAACTGTCAGCAATACAGAGCGCGGCGTAGTATAGCAGAGCGGCAGTTTCCAGCTCGACAATCTCTCGAGGCAACGTTTTATTGCTTATGCGTCAATAGACTCGGCTGATCTGCAAATTTTCATCGTAAAAAAGAGTCGTGTTTGCTCTCTGCAGCAAGAAGAAAGTCTAAAGAATACACACACATATATATATTTAATCGCGTAGTTTGCGCACTAGCAAATGTAATTTCAACTCAATTTCCAAATTGCTCAATTATTTACTCGGAGCCGATGTATAAAGCAGACGAAGTAGTCTCTCTCTCTCTCGCTTGCTCTCCGCGCGCCATTTAATAGAAACGAATTTCACCGGCTCGAGCCGGCTAAGGGGGTAAAGAAGGAGAAGGAAAAAGACGCGGATTCGAGATGGGACAGGCCGAGGCGCGGAGAGGAGATGAGACGAGAAAAACAAGTGTGCCGGCAAAAAAGGCAGCGGGAGGCCACCCCCCTCCCCCTCCTCTGGCCGTTCCTCGTTGGTTGAATACAGCGCGCAAGTATAATCGAATATCCGTTCTGGCAGCGGCGCCAAATTACTTTGCTCTCTCTCTGTCTCTCTCTCCCTCGTCAAGTCCACATAACTGGCCGGCGTCGTTGTCGGCGTCGACGACTAGGTTACACGCGAGTTTAGTCCTCGGAGACTCGGACGCGTCTCCGTACGGAGCTGAGAAGCCCCAGTGCGAGCTGCTCTGTGCAACGGCACTTTGCCCTGTTCCATACTAGCCGGGGCTGCTTAATTACATCGTCGCGCCAATAAATCGCCGAGTCGTCGAATCATTAGGCCGCCCGTGGAGGCTGCCCGACGGCCCGGCCGACGTTAATCAATTGGACAAAGGACTCGGGGCTCCGGAAGCGAACGCCTCCTCGCTCCCTGCAATCGAACTCTCTCTCTCTCTCTCTCTCTCTCTCTCTCTCTCTCTCTCTCTCTCTCAGCTCAGCTGGGCGCGCTCAGGCCCAGGCTCCGAGAAGGAGAGCAATCGCTAGCAGCAGCCTCCTCTTGCCCGAACTACGTTTCAACTCGAGCGCAGCCCCCCCCCCCCTCTTCGGCCTCTTAATCTTTGAGCCGGCACTTTATTCTTAAGGGGGTAGGAGCGATATAGTTAACCTCAAAAGTATATGCTTTTGATAAAAACAAGTTTAAACGAGTATTTTTGATCATATATATCAAATTACTTA